>VYZS01016955.1:22161-37255 GCA_013400695.1 Neodrepanis coruscans
TTTTTCATGGCAAAAACTTCCTGTTGGATTTTTTTAGGAAGTTCTTGTAGAATAAAGGGCTTATTTGTTGTGTAGGGTTTAATGGATTTGAAAATGAGTTGCCATTACTTTGTGCAGTGCATTTGTAAAGAGAATCCCTCAGAGAGCAAGAAGCTCCTAAGTTTTAAGAGCATGATGTTGTTTTTCAGAGACTGGAAAGTACCTCAATACCTGGATGCAACGAATCTTAGCTGTGACGTGTGTTGACATGGATTATTAAAAATAAGAGTAGAAATGGACAATTTAGCAAGCCATTTTTCCTGGAAAAGCTTCCTCTCCTTCTCTGAATGGCAAAAGTCTTCCTTTTCCATTGGAGAAAACAATGTGTGTCTCAGGGGAATGGACAGTGATAGTAAACACCATGGTGTGATGCCAAAGCAGAATTATTGGAGTTGCTTTTCTCCCGATTGTTGTTTTTGCCATGTTGATTGTTGCCTAGAGAGACAAAAGGGAAGTGAAACAAAGGAGGGCTTCATACCCTTTGTGTGTAGGCATCTTTATCAATATGAAGAAAGAAATCTAATGCTCCATGGTCAAATTAAATTAGTCCTGAGAACTGGCCATAACTCTGGGACTCCTGCTCCAGCTTGGAAGGCAGAAAGCCAGAAGAGGAAGAGCTCTGGGAAGTGTTTTGCCTTGTTGGGCTCCAGTGCCCCAGGCTGTTTAGTGTGCCTTTACCAGGTTTGCTGTGCTTACATTGCTTTACTTTTTAAGTCTGATGTTACACACAGAGGCCTGGAAAAACATTAAGGGGAGAAATGCTTTTGATTTCTTTAGACCAGCTCTCAGTGATGTGGATTTTCCCACAATAGGAAAATGGTGTAGAAAAACAAAACTTTCTGTGAAGTGCTATAAAAAAATCATATGTGCCCCTTGTGTGCTGGTGAACAGCTTTGTGACATCAGTTTGTCTTCTCAGTGCCTTGACTTAGGCTTTACACTGGCTTCTTTTAACTGAATTTGCATTTGAAAATTGATGCTGGTATGGCCCCCTGTGATAGCTTAGGAAGAGTCTTACTCTTGGACAATACAAGATAACTGATTAATACAGTTTTCTAGATACTTCTAGGTTTTCTGATAGAACCTGAACTAAAGGCTTGCAGCTGATAGAACCCCAGAGGGTTTAGGACTGGCTTCATGAAATGCAGTTTGTATCACCACAGTTGAGAATTTCTTGCTTATCTGTTTCTCAGGGTGACTTAAAGGTTGGGGTTTGGGTTGGTTGGTTTGTTTTGCTTGGTTTTGCCTGGGGTTTTTTGTTTGTTTTGTTGCTGTTTAGTTTAGTTTTTTTTAAGGTAATCCCTTTATTTGCATTTCAAGGCACTTACTCTGTTAGGCTTGACCTCCATTATTTTCCTCTCTGCAGGACTTCTGAGTCCTTATGTCCATGTCTGTGCTGTAATATTTAATTAGATAGGCAGTTGGAACATTGACTAAATATCTCCTAATGTATTTTAAATAATTAAACAGCAGAAAAAACACTGTACTTGTCCATTGTTCTTCTAAAGTGTATTTATTCCCATAGTGCTTGGATGTTGCAGATCAGCTTTGCATTTGTTTTCCAGCTTTTCTGTAGTTTAAAAAGAAATTAAATATGCCAGATAATAGGCTTTGTGATAATGAGAAGAGTTGAACTAGGTAACTGTGTAAGTGATTATTTTATGGTGTGTATAGAGGCCATGGAGCTGGCCAGGTATGGGCCAGATTCTGAAAGAATTTGGAGCTTTTTGCTACAGAGAAAGGAATTTTTTTTGTTGTTTTCTGTTAAATGGGAAGTTCATGACCCCTTTCTCCTGTAAAAATGTTTTGTGTTCTATTACCAAGCAACTGCAAAGCTTTTATCAATTATTATTTAGGCTGCTATCTTTAGGAAAGAAGCAGGAAGTTATAAAAATACTTCACAACCAGTGTGTAAAAACATATTTTATAAATTTGTGTTACGTAAAGATGATGCTTGTGGGTGTTGGCCTGAGCCTCCCTTCCCTCCTGTTGATACCACATGAGCAGTGCTGTCCTTGGTTACCATACAACAAACTTGTGCTTTCTTACAGTAGCTTGCTGTGACTCTCTCATCTTGTCTTGATAATGAAGGTGAGGTCTGTGTTAGATCTGTTCTTGTAGATACAGTTGCTAAAACAAGATCTCTGCCATCCATTATGTTGTCATTTTATTTCATAGTTGTGCATCTTCTCTTCATCTTTCTGTTCCCTCTGTCCTCCTGCTTCCCAAGGCTGTTATCTGAAGTCTCAGCTTGTTTGCTTTATCAGTGGACAAGCAATGTCTTTTTGCACTTAGCATGTGAAGTGGAATGTGTTTGCTTTCTTGCTGGTGTGTTTCTGCTCTGGAGAAATTTCCTTTCTTTGTAGAAGGGCTGAATTTCTGATTAGTCACTAGTCTTTTGGCTGAGGTTTGTTGTTGCTGACTAAGTAACTGGAACATGTTGAGCTTCTATTTGCAGTTACTAAAATTGAGAAATCTGTGTATGGCTTGAGAAAATACATCTTTGTTGGATGAGACTCCTTGAAGGATTATTTCCTGTTCATGTAATCTAAGCACTGATTACAAAGAGTCCTTGAAATTATTCTCTTTGGGACACTTAGGGCAAATTACTCTTCATGTAAGACAGATTGCAGACTGACAGCTGTACAAGAAGAGGATCAGTCAGGAGACTCATTTTTTCTAGATGCTGTGAACCCTCTGTGATGCTGCTGCTGGAAAGGGAAAAATTAACTTGTTGCTGAAAGTAAATGATTGCTGCCTGCTATGTGAATGTTTTTTGTTTAATTAACATGGATTTATTTAAGTGTCAAGGGAGTTTTCAAACATGCCTGCTTCTTGTTCTCTGGCTTCTGGGCAGTAATCCTTCAAGAACTTTGCTGTACCTGTTTGCCTCCTGGTGTTACTTCTCATGGTTCCTCCATTGCAAATGATGCTTTTATTTTTTTTTTTTTGNTAATGCTCTCATAGGAGTTGTTGAGTCCAGGGGAATGAGAATCAGAGGGAAGTAGGACTTAAGTTGTAGGATGCTGCTTTTGCCATGGTGTTGGGAAAAGGCTAAGGGGCAGGAGAGGGAACAATGCAGCCTCTAGAGAGTCCCAAAAGGAAGATGTAGTCTCAGCTGATAAGTGTGGGCTACCCAAACATGGAGAGCTCTGCATGGCTTGTGTGCAGTTTTTCACTTTAGGATGATGCAAGTGAAATAATAATGTTTCCTGCTTTTGTATTCTTTGTGTTTACATAGCCTTTGGTATTTTAACACTATATATTTGTTTTAAGGCAAACAGATCAGATACTTGGATTTTATTCCAGGAAGACTTGGGCAGTTTGTTTTCCTTAACTCCTCTGACCTACCTTTATCCAGAAGGCAGATGGCAGATGATCTGAGCAATTGAGTATGAGGCTGACAGTCATTCTAATGTGATCTGCACCACTGAATTTTCACTGTTTTAATTGTGAAGAAGAAGAATTTAGTGAAACATACCTGCTTTGTTAATTCTTGCGTGATTAAAAGGGCTCTGTTTACTTTTCAATCCATTTCATCTTTGTCTTACTCAGTCTTCCTGGAATAGGACAATGAGAATAGAATAGAATACTGAAGGGGAAATAGTAGCAGAAATCTTACAATCAGAAGAAGCCATAGGCTTTGACTGGAGTCTTTTTGGATTTGAAAATGCTTTTATATGCAGGTCTGAAACTGGAAACAGTTGTGTGTCTTCACTGACCAACTGGAGTGCATTGGAGAAATCCCTTGGCATCTGGCAGAACTAATCTAACTTCTAATGAGAATTGTAGCTGTACAATCAGATTGCACAAAAACATTCATCATTTCAAGCCATACACAATGACATCTTGCATTAATTCTTTCCCTGGCATTGTTTTATCTTTGTTCTAAACTATTTGTATGCATGAGATTTTACTTACTTTGGAAAATAGGGCTCAAAGCCTTTTATCAATTGAGAGCTTTTGAAAATCTCAGAGGTGTTTCAACNCTCCGTGCATGGATGTGATTCCACCTCTACTTGGTTCCGGAGCACCTGCTCTGGGTTAAATAAAGGTCTGTGATGTCTTCGGTTGTGTACCTGGAAGTTTTGGGAGGGTTGGGGATTTCTTAATACTGCTGCCTTCCTGTTTAGGCTTCAAAGTAGTCTAGGTCTTATTAAAAGCTTTTGATTCTCAAGTATTTTCAAAAGTAGGTGACTTTCAGAGATACAGCAGTCCATCAATTCTGGCTTTTGACTACAAAATCCTCTTAAATGTTGATTAACTAAGGAGGAGTTGACAGAACAGTTAGATCTTCTTCTGCCTTAAGTTGCTGGTGACTATCACCAAAAAGGGAGGAAGGAGACAACTTACTGTAAGTACCACAGATGTATTTTTAATGCTTCCTCCTGGAACTTTTTGGGCCTTGTTATGGTAGGCTCTGTTTCGAGCTTGCATATGTTTTAAATTAAATATATATAAATAAGTGTTGGAAGGACACTTGTTATTTTTAGTACTTTCTGTTCTGCAGATGCAAAAAAACTAAGCCTTTTGCTATCCATAATTTTAGCGTGTAACTAAAGAATGCTGAAAACATGAAAAATGAAAACAAGTTGAAAATTTTACTGTAAATGGAAACTATTGAAAAATGGTGAGCTGGCTGTTTGCTTAAGAATTCCAGTACTTCGGGGAAATCCGATTTCCTTTCCCAAGGAGGGATGGTCTGGAACTGTCAGAAGCTTCTGATTTCCCAAATGACAGACTCTGGTAGCTTTTATGGATTGTGAGGGCACAGTTCTTCCTATGAATTTAGTACTCCCATGGAAGTCTTGAGCTTATTTGTGAGAGTGCAGATTGGGACCTGTAATTCTATGATTTCAGTCTTATGCCATTAGTCCAATTAAATTGGGCTAAGTTAAACTGCAGATGTGTGCAGGTCTAGATTGTACTGTTGTCTCTGCTCTGAAACACTTCCTCATATTTTCATGTGAAGTAGATACTGCAGCTCTGACTTCTGTACTTTCTAGGTGAGGGAAGGTTTCACTGAAGTTACCATGGTTGTAAAAAAAGGAAGTTTGTTCATATAAGGATATTCCATGCACTGCCTGTACTGTTTTATTCATGATCATTGATGATGTATCTTCCTATATTGATTAAATATTTCATTTTCTTAGTATGGAAAGGAAAAAGGGTGGTTTTCTATGACAAATCTGACAATCCTGAACTTATGAGTATGTGAGTGTAATGGAGATGAAATTCAGGTGGGTGAGACATTCTGCCTATCCGTAGAATCAAGAGATAATTTCCACACATGGAATTTTTAATCATGCCTTCTGGGTTGGTCATGTACAGTGGTGTCTGGACCTGGAGATTCTGCCGGTGATTTACGTACCCTCAGAGAACAAGAAAAGCTCCTACGTGGGTATGCAGACTCAGAAAAGGAATGTATCTGTAGGAGGGAATGCAGTGAGGTTGTGTGCTGGTCTGTTTACAGAGATGTAAATTAAAACCAGTGAGTTTGTATCCCCCTGCTATTTCCATGGTAGACCATCAACCTACAGAGTTTTGTCTTCTTGCCAAAGTGAATGGTAAAGTAGTGTTTGTACAGAAATGGCTTTTCTTACAAATATGTACTTTGAAGAGACTGAAAATGATGAGAACTGAAGTCAGATATTCAAACTGATTTAGGTTTTATTTATTTCCCTCTTCCTTAGGCTACAGTTCTGCATGAGTCATTTGTCATGGAATGACGTTGTGGTTGCCACCATGGGGTCGGGGTTAAAGTAGAGGAGCTTTGGAGGAGAGGAATTAATATAAATTTATAAGATATTGCTTGCATAAATAACAGAAAACAGTAGTATTTATACCCTCTTATAGCACAGTTATCTAGAATAACACATACAGTCATGCTATGATACAGACACAGCTGCAGTCCCACTATACGTAGCTGACCTGTTCCTCTGTTTTATCAACTTCGTTCTCGGTGAGCAGCAATGTATCCAGCAGAATGGCTGATGATGCCTGGATGGGGGAGCTCCTCAGCCTCATTGGGCTCTGGTACATAATGGGGTTAATCCCATTTCTCATCCCATTCATGACAAAAAGCTTGGAATTTTCTGCCATGGAGCTTCTGAAAGAGATCCTGCTGGAGCACTTCCGAAGGGCCTTGATAGGCTTTGTGGTCCGATAGTTGCAGGTGATATACCTGCTGAAAGCCTCCCTAAATGTTTTGTTGAACAGTGTATATACAAGAGGGTTTACTCCTGAGGATACATATCCTATCCAAACAAATATCTCCAGAAGCTTTTGAAAAACCTCCTTGCTGCAGGAGTTGCACAGAACCGAACTTATGTTTGTTATGAAGAACGGGCTCCACATCAACAAGAAAAGAAAGAACACAATTCCCAGAACTTTTGATGCCCTTTGCTCGTTAGTTATGGTCTGCATAGACTTCCTGCCAATGGTAGATGTCCTGCACATGGGCATGTCACTGGACAAAGCCTGGTCCTTCCTGGAGCCGTTGAGCATGGCCACCTTCTCTGGGGAGGAGGCGGGCGTTGTGTCGCGCTGGAACACGGTGGACACTGTTGACCAGGTGAAACGCTGCGGCGGTTTGTTGATCAAATAGGCCTTTTTGCGCAGCACTTGGATCGTCAGGAAGTAGGTGACTACCATGATGGCGAGGGGAATAAAGAACGCAGCCACTGATCCGTACAGGATGAAGTCATGGAAACGATCAGGCATCAGGACACACGTGATGTTGGTGGAGTTGCTGTTTCCATCTTCAATGCCCCTGATAGGGATGGGAATGGCAATGCCTACAGGAATAAAAACAAGGACTTCAGCATGTGGCAATTGTTTGCAGCCTTTTCATTGGGCCTGAAGCCTCAGGGTTTCTAAAGAAAGGTGGTTCCTGAGCACTGGAGCAGGCACAGGGTGATGGACACAACGTGAATCGTGGAGATCATGTGGGTAATTGGGCAAACTGTACTTGGAAAGACTTGGCAAGCTGAGCTTTAACAGAGTGCCCTTTCTAAAGAGATTGGACCTGACCTTAGTGATTGAGGAAGCAGTAGAAAGTTGCCAATTTTGAAGTGTAAAACACATGAATTGCCTTGACTGTCATTGTTAGAATTGGTATATGGCTTTTTCTCCAGTGAAATGTGTTTCCCTAATGCCATCTGCCTTTTTTTTCCCTCTTCTCCAAAGTAACCTTTGCACTTTTTGAAGGGCAGTTTTGTAAATACATAAATCTTGTGTTTCCCTCATATTAACCACATCAAGTGACTGGACACAGACAGCTGATTTTTTTCACCCTGCTTGGCTCTTTCATATATACAAGTAGTTAAAGAGTTGCCAGAATTGTGCAGGGTTTGAGATGGATTTGTTGTTTAAAATCTCCTGCATATTTAGGAATGTTTAAATGAGAATGGCTAGCTCTGTAATTCACCACTCATTTAAAAAAAATGTTAGCAGTTTTGTCCTTTAAATGAATTTTTTATAACCACTAAATTACAGTCAGCACTTCATTTGCCAGCCGTCTGACATTACAACAAAAACAACAGGTTCCTTGCTGTCTGCTGAAGGTTATTTGTGCTGTTTTCTGATACCACTTAATGAGATCTAGGGATTTAGTGTATTCCTCTGCTACTTTGCTTACTGGAGTTGGTTGAAGGCAGCAATAGCAAAATGGATGGTCCTTCAGCAACTTGATCCCTTTCTCCATTACAGGCACACCTTCAGATACAACAAACATTTAAAATGAGGATTGAACCAAATTAAACTTGATTTGGAGAACCTGGCTCAGCTGCAGAGTAGTTTTGTGTTAGATAAAAACAAATTGAACGTACAGCTCTGGATAATGGCAATTAACCAGCCATTAAAAGGACAACTCGTAGATATCTTGTCATGCTAACTTTTTGGGGGGTTTTGGGGTGATAAAATAGAGATAGCATCTTTTCTTGGATCATCACAGCTATTCCAGAATTTTTTCCAGGTCAGAAGTTTTGGGTTTAGGCATGTATGAAGGTGGATGTTCCCATTCTTGTGTACATCATTTGCCTTAATAATTCAGAATAATTTTGTTTTCTGTTTCACACACAGCATACAGCACTGTGGCTGCCTGCAGCATTCATTATTTGAATTAAATGTTTTCACCTCCTTAGCTCATTTAACAGAATTACTGTTTTAAACATTAAAGACAGGTGAGGTCCTGCATGCACATCAGAGATGCTGATATTGTAAAAGTTTGTGTGTTGGTATCCTTTGTATAAACTGTTTGGGGAGCTTTTTATATATAGTTATATTGGCAGTACATTTTAGCATTCAGTGTGGATGTTACCAGCCACTCTCTTATCTTTCAGTCTTTGATGTAAGTAATTAACCTTTCTGTACTTGCTTCACGGGGCAGTTGTAAGGCACAGATTTTACCAGCATCCACACAAGGTTTAAAATTGTGTTTGGGACAGAATATGACCACCACAGGGACCTGAAATCTTGCTTTCCTGGGAGACATGCTATGCATGCAGGTAATCTTCTGATTTTTGAACTTTTAGGACCATGAAGAGTGATAATTATCCTGACTCAATCCTTGTCCTTTCTGGTGAGCCTGATAAGAAGCAGCAGATTTTCATGATGTAGCTGCATATAATCCAAGAGGTGGATTTATGCCAGCCTGGTGTGAGGGTCTGCTTATCAATAGTACTTGGTCAAATTTTCCATTTTGCTCAGCTTTTTACCTATTATTTTGGACATAAAAAGTTTCTGTGTTCCTTTTCCAGTCTCCAAGTCTCACATACCTATTGAAATGAGCCAAACCACGATGATTTTGATGATTGTTGTAGCCCATGAGTTGTACTGACTGGCCTGGATTGGCTTTTTTATCGCAATGTAGCGGTCCAGTGAGATGGCACAGAGGTGCATGATGGAAGCTGTGGAAAAGAGGACATCAAGGAACAGCCAGATAGGACACAAGGCAGTTGGTAAAGGCCAGGTGTTGTCTGAAAGAGAACAGAAAAATTGTTAGAATCTTAGCTTTTTGAGAATTTTCAGTGTGTGATTTCCCCATGGCATCAGTACCTTTGAGAAGTTCATGGTACCACAGGAACTGAGCTTGGCCACTGTCTCAGCTGAATTCTGTCTTACATTTTAGTCAGCTCCTCTCTGCCAGGTTTGCTGCCATTGTATTGATCAAGCTGTTTTTGTATTATAAGCCTTTCCCTGTCTTTTTGTCCTTTTGAGATCAGAAGCTCTTTGTGGCAAGGATTCTGGATTAAAAAGTTTATGAAAAGTGGACCATGGCTGTGTTTGGTTTTTGTGAGCGTGCTGCTAAATTACTATTTGCAGCTGTTTTCTCCTTGATAGTCCTGTGATTCAAGGTTTTATTAAAGGGAGAAGAAGATAATGGCTCATAACCATTCACTGTAAAGCCACAGCTTAACATTAGTGGTGATTTTGAATGATGTAGTTCACAGAGTTTTAAAATGAGTTTTCTGTGTCAGTTGAACAGATACAGATGAGCACTAATGTGACAGAGCAGAACTGTTCTGTCTCAGTAATGATTTTATAAAAATTGAATGCTTTCATTCATGTCCTTTCCCACCCTTCCCTAGAAAAAGGCTTGGATTTTAAGTCTGGCATCCTGCTTCTTACAGTAGTTACCTGTCTTTAATATTAATCTTCATAGCAAACATAGGGTCTGTCAACTGCATTGTGTCCAAGGTAAAAGCTTTGTAGTGTTCAGCTTTCCAAAAGGCTCGTATTTTTGAGAGCTGTGTCTCCCCTATCAGTGTCTACAATACCAAATGAACTTTAATGGAACTCCTATTATTTTTTTCTTAACTGGTCTACTTTCACTCAGAAGTAGTTACCATTGCAATCCAGTGCAGTCAGTGTTGAGCTTGAGGTGCACTTTAGTGTTGTGTGTCTATAAGGATGTTCTGTAGTGCTCAGGAATATCTGAACAAGGAAAATTTTTCTATTTTTAATGATAGAAGTAGATTTACTAAATATATTCTTCTCCCTTATAAAATTAGCTGTGCTCAGTTNACACGGGCCCTGGAAAAAATTTATTTATTTGTCTGTTTTGTACTTTGTTTTGTCGGGTTTTGGTGTTTGCGAAAAATAAACTGTGATTGTTTGTGTGTTCTCTTCATTTTTGGGGTGTGTTTGTGACTTCTCTCAGAGTCTCTGCTCCAAAAATCACTGAATTTGTGGTAAAACCACCACAATAGTCCTGTGATTCAAGGTTTTATTAAAGGGAGAAGAAGATAATGGCTCATAACCATTCACTGTAAAGCCACAGCTTAACATTAGTGGTGATTTTGAATGATGTAGTTCACAGAGTTTTAAAATGAGTTTTCTGTGTCAGTTGAACAGATACAGATGAGCACTAATGTGACAGAGCAGAACTGTTCTGTCTCAGTAATGATTTTATAAAAATTGAATGCTTTCATTCATGTCCTTTCCCACCCTTCCCTAGAAAAAGGCTTGGATTTTAAGTCTGGCATCCTGCTTCTTACAGTAGTTACCTGTCTTTAATATTAATCTTCATAGCAAACATAGGGTCTGTCAACTGCATTGTGTCCAAGGTAAAAGCTTTGTAGTGTTCAGCTTTCCAAAAGGCTCGTATTTTTGAGAGCTGTGTCTCCCCTATCAGTGTCTACAATACCAAATGAACTTTAATGGAACTCCTATTATTTTTTTCTTAACTGGTCTACTTTCACTCAGAAGTAGTTACCATTGCAATCCAGTGCAGTCAGTGTTGAGCTTGAGGTGCACTTTAGTGTTGTGTGTCTATAAGGATGTTCTGTAGTGCTCAGGAATATCTGAACAAGGAAAATTTTTCTATTTTTAATGATAGAAGTAGATTTACTAAATATATTCTTCTCCCTTATAAAATTAGCTGTGCTCAGTTGGGAGGCACATTAATAGTGCTGCCAGTAAAATCAGTTTTTTGTTGAATGAGGATTAAACCAGGGGAGAGGGAAAAAAAAATTTTCTAATAAGTCAGATTGGTTTTAATTTCCTTGCTCGGAATAAATGGATCTGCAGGCTGAGAATGCCAAATGAGCTGGACTTCTGTCATGTCCAGTCATATCAATGTGGTAACGTTGCAGTAGTTTAAGATGAAAACATTTTTTCACAACGTGACTGATAGATGGGGATGATAATGGTGCTGCCTTGGCTTGAGTTACAAACTTCAGAGGGTGGAAGATTTTGTAGACAAACGTAGCAAGTACTTTCTGCACTCTTACCTGTGCTGGGAAACCTGACATGTTAAACAAAGAGCCCTGAACTGAACCTCAGCCCAAAGCACAAGACTCCAGGTGAGGATGATCTAGGCAGTGAGGCAGGAGGGAAAGAGGCAGCCTGTTTTCAGTTTATTAATCAGTAAGTTTTAGTATTTATCATACCTACTTCCCAAAAATAGATTCTGTGGTTGAAATTACGCTTCAAAAAAATTACTCTGTCAGGCAGGTATGAGAAAGTTGTAATTAGTGTATTAGGAAATGCTTATTCATCCTTAATTTTGGTGTCTGCACTGTCAGTAAGGTATAGTGCATTTCTGAAATGGATTTCTTTTAAAAAGAAAAAACAAGATGTATTATGGCTCGAGTAACCAGCTGTAGTAGTAGTAATAATAATAAAAATAATAATAAAATTAAACAGTTAAATAACTGATTTGATGGGCTTGAAATGTTTTTGGTTACTCCAGAAAATTAAGACTTCTTTTGATGAAGGATTAGTTCAGATAAAACATGAACAATGTAAAGTGTGTTCTACAACTTGAAGAATGGCAGATAACACAGCTGGATTTCAAGTGAGCAACTCATAATTCTCTTGGAGAGTACTTGTGTGCCACTCCCTGGATCGTAACTGCTTTGTGTTCTGGAGAATCACAGTGTGATAAATTCTTTCCTTTTTAGTTAATTTACTGTTTGCAGAAGAAAACCCTCAAATGTCTTGCAACAAAAGGCCCTTTTCCTTCTTTTAACTATAGATACATTTAAACAGCAATATGATGCAAAACAACCTGATATGTTTCTGACTTGTAAGAATTGACAACTGAACAGAGAAAGATTTATGTCTTCTTTATTTTTGTCTAGTTTTGAACTGGGTGCTGAAGGCAGTGAGTTTTCATTTATAGCTTTATGTCCTATTGTATTTGTGTGTATGAAATAATGTTTTTTATCCAAACAAAATCAAAGTTGACTTTCAGTGCAGTAGCTGATAATAACTGATAACTGATGATGGTTATTATTTAAATGAAACAAATATCATGAGACTGATCCTGTGAAATTCAGAAGAGTCACATAATTGTCTGGGATTTGTTCTGTGGTGTGTTTTGCTATAACTAACTTTGATTTGTTGTTTACACCTGTGTTAGAAGCTCTGTGCTGGTGTTTGAGGGACTGCTCTGGGATGACTTCTTGTGCTTTCCCAGTGGTGGTGTCTGTCACTGTTGGCCTATTCTGTGAGTTTGGGAGTGGGGAAAAGATGGAATATTAATGTTCCTTTGAGATTCAGAGAGCACCTGTGGCCCTTTAACATGATGGTGACCTGCTTGGTTGTTGTCCTGTTTATGATTCAGAAGGTAAAATGAGTATGTCCTGCCAAGAGGTGATATGAATAAGCATTGCCATGCATAAGCAAGCCATGCTTAGATTGGACTGTTATGAGTTCTGATTCTCCTGGTATAAATCCACATTGTAAGAGCAGAGCATTTACTAGGCTGACTGAGATTCTCTACCCCATTTTTCTTGGGAGCCAAAATGCTGATTTAAACAAGCCAGGGGATTGGATTTTTTAGAACTTAATGTTAAATGCCTTGGTTTCCTGACAAATGTGCCTGCCTGAAAACTTGTCTGGTTTTCCAACTGTCAAGTGATACAAATTAAAAAATAATTCCTTCTTCCTACAAACTTTAGCTCTTACCTTCCCAGGAGTGCTGCTGTTGCAGATTTTCCTTATTTTGAGTCAAACCAAGATTGAATACATGCTTTAAGATTTGTCTTGCACCTTAAGAGCAGTAAGATGAGCTTTTACTGCAGCTGTCTACCCCTGACTAATCTTCATTTAAGAAAAGCTTTATTTATAGGAAATACCTTAGAAATGTGCAGTCCTTAAAACAAAGTATAGTATAAAAGAGCTGCTCTTGCTGTAAGCCAAAAGGTTTTTGGAAATCTCGAGAGAAAGCACTCCTTGTGTACATGTATGAGCATGATTAAGGGAGATCTTTAAATAGATTGGAAACCATTTGTGCTTCTGCTGTAAGGACTGCAAAAATGTCTTACCTTTGATGCTGTTAGAGAATGATGCTTTTGCTGAGATGAAAATGGGTGTTTTGTGTCTCCAGTTCACTTAAGCCTAACTTCAATTTTCATGCTGATGTGTGTGTGTGTGTGTGTGCGTGTCTGTAGCCTGTGTGGGGTGTTTGCCCTCGTGTCAGTCCTCAGCTCCATGGGCTGCCAAGGGCTGGTATCTCCAGGCTGCTCTCTAGTTTTTTTGAATTTAACAAAAGTAATTTTTTTTAAATTAGGTTCCTTTGTGATGAATAAACCTGTGTTTTCTAACGTATCTTTAGATTTGACATTTGGGAAAGTGGCCTTTGATTAGAATGGTTTTCTCTGGTACCTCTCACAAGCAAGAAGGGAAGGTTTGGTGTGGTTCATCCTCAAGTAATGGGGGAAGGTTGAGACAGTGATTGCTTGTGATAGATTCAGTAGTTCTGAGTGTTAGAAATCTGAGTAACTGGTTTGAAAGCTAGATTTCAGGGAATGAAATTATGTTGTAGTGGGCCCTCCCTTTTTTTTAAAGAAATGAGAAGAATTTAGCAAGCAATAAAAGCTATGAAATGTTTAGGTATTCCGACTTGCACTCCTAAATTAAAATGGCTGTGTATGCTTGTCCATTTTGGTGGCTTTGCTGAGGATAAATAATGTGCTGCACACGGCATTACACTTGCAAGTGAGTTACAGATTCATTTATTTCCTTATTTCTAAAAAGGGGCAGCTCTTTATTACAGTCTATTTTTGAGGATTTTTTTGTAAGTGAACCAATATCTGTAGCGGGTTTTGAACGCCCTGTGACACATCAATTGCACAGTCCGGATCTCAGTGTGGCTGCACTTCAGTTCACACCTTTCCCCCCAAATAATCTCCACATAATTAGGTATCCACCCCATATCAGAAGCATAATATTTGTGCTCTGTATCTGGAAGGTGCACCCGGCTCTTTCATTATTATGGAAACATTCCTGTGTGGCAGTGCCAGGAGGCTGGATTTAGTTTGCTGTCTGGCTATCGATGACAATTCTTTGTTCAAGGAGTTATCTGGATAATGTAGCTTCAAGATTTAGACTTGCCATTTATTTAAATGTCTGTTCTAGCTTTGTTCCAGTAACTCCTCATGTTTTGCTCACACTTTGAACTTGTATAAACACCTCAGCATCTTCTCCCAGTCAGTGANTCTTGCCTGCTCACACACATGGGCATATACATGACATACCAAGGTTTTCTATAAGAGACTGGTTGTTTTTGAGGTAAAAATCACTGTCCTGGTTGTGTACATTCAGTTTTCTTTAGAAACTGTTGCTTGGAAAAAAATAAACATTTTATTGCCTCAACACTGAATTCTGACCTCCAATTCACACTTGTGTTTAGGGAGAAGCAGCTTGTAATACACAGAAACTCAGTCTTAAGTTATTTAGTGAATAAATATATTTGTTGATAAAGTGATACCAATTTTCTGCAGCAAACAAAAACTACTGATGGCCTTTCTGAAATAAACTTTATGATTGTGCTGGTATTTGCTTGTTGCTTGGGCAATTCTTAAAGTCTGGCTTAGGGAAAATGAACTCCTACAGCCTTTTGTTATCTACAGCCCAGTGATATCTATACATTAAACATAATTGTATAAATCTGTAAGTTTATTGAAACCTGTCTCACTGACTTTTTTCAGTGAGAAAAAATACTATTTAGGATAGTATTCTTAAAGAAGCTTTAGGAGTAAAAGAAAGAGACTTTCACATGGACCTGCCTCTGATTAGTTGTCAGAAGCAAAATCTGAAATAAAGCT
>VYZS01016963.1:22984-48665 GCA_013400695.1 Neodrepanis coruscans
AGCCAGTCAACTAAACAGTCAGGCAGCCCACTAAACTGTCGCTCAAAATGCAGGAACCCTGAAGAGAGCAAGAGCTGGCTCTGAGAAAAGATTTCAGGATCAACACCCTTCAATTACATAAGAACTTGCTCCTCGTCTGGCCTAAAATAACTCTGAAAGTCCTTGGACATGTCAAGTATAACCACTAACACTAATAATCCAGAGAGATCTTTAAACCTTCCCAACTCTGAATAGAACATTTAAAAATCAATAAAACTTGGGTGCTATGCTCTAAACCCATGTTTGGAGAAAAAAATTCTGCTTTTGCTAGAATGTATCAGAGTAGCTAATTTATCTCTTACACTCTAAAAAACAAAATTCAACAAAGTCCACCCACTGTTTTCTGTCTTCTTTCAGTCTGAAAGCAAAGGAGACAGCCTACCTACTTTAGTTCTAGGTTATACATTGGAAAGTCAAGATGTTTTAGAGGTGTGTGAAAGGTTGATGCAGACTTCACTTCATGCAGATTTTTAGAAGGTACTAGGAAATACCTGTTGTGGTCTGGTTACCTGAAAATGATACCTTCAGCATAACCCCTAAATTATCTTTTTTTCAGAGGGACCATTTTGGCCAAGATCACGACTTTTGAAATGTTTTTTTTCTGTGATAAATATTTTATCGTGATTATTGCAGTTGTTATCCTGGCATAAAGCATCTTTATGCACACAACACCAGACACACACTGCCTCATTTATGCCACTAAATAAAGAAACATCTGAGTCCAAGATGCAACCACAGGATTCTAATGTTGCTAAGGCTGACAAAGAATATTGTAACCCTACCTATGGCAATGTCATAAAAACCTTGACCAGCATGACTACCCGGAGCTCTCCATCTTCATTTCAGAAACAGAAAGGAATACTATACGCTCTTCTAGAGTTTAAGAAAGTTCAGAATCAATTAAAACTTAGCACATTGGGCTTCCATAGTTAATACTTCTGTGCTAGTTACAAGGTGCTCACTTTCAGACTGGTTGCATTAATTTTGAGGCCATCAGTGCCATTCTCAAATTAATGTCTGCCTTTCCATCATAGGTAACAAGCTGACCCATTTTCATATGGTTACAACTCCGATTTTAGGCCCAGTGCTAGAGAATACATATCAGTCAACTTCATTTTGGTTCTGGTACAGAAAAGTAAGTTTGAAGGAAAAGAGAATTCTTTCCCTTAAATAAATAAATTTTCCATTAGTTCGGGTCAATAAATTGCAGGGCATACTATTTACAGGCAGAACACTAAAGGTAAAGTTTTAATTTTCAATTTGCTTTCAAAACGAGGCACCTAAGACAACTCAGCTTCAGAAGTTCCCTGTGAGTCACTGGTAAATGTTTCTGAATTAGAGACAAATTGACCAGGCATAAAAAATTTGCTTGCAAAAATTCCTAGTTTACAAGGGTTGCACAATGTTCTTTAGTTTTCTGTTTCAGTAAAGCACATTACCAGTTGTAAAATAAGAACCATGTCAGGTATCTCCCTCCTCCAACCACACCAGAAAGCACAACTCCACAGCCACCACCTTACCTTCTGAAATAGCCTTCCTGACAGCTGCAAGGTAAGCGTCAGGCTCATCATCATTTGTGAGTTCCTGCCACTGAGACCAGTCCTTGAAAAAGGTCAAATATTCATCACAGTCCGTAACACCACAGAACAGTTTGACTACTTTGCACGGGGGCCATAAAACTTCCTGAAGGCTCTGCAGAACGGGAGGAAGGTAAAAACTCTGCACCAGCTCAGCAGAAAGCAAAAGGATGATGCTCCGACTTCTGCTGAACAGGTCCAGGTCCTGGTGGGAGATGGCAGACTCGCCTTCCAGCTGGTAGCTCAGAATCCGCTGCTTTCGAATGTGCCGAGTACAGAGGAAGAGGTTCTGGAGGTACTGACACCATTCAGTGGCGTCACTTGCATACACAATCAGCACGTCATATTCTCTGGGGGTTCCTGTACAGGGGCAAGATGATCGCAGGAAAAAGGATTAAATTCAAAGCATGAACTGAGGCACAGCTTTGAAACAAAAACCCCACAGCCCTGTCCCTATAATTCAAGTCAGAAGCTACAAACCACTTCAAAAGAACAGCAGTTCTGTCCAAAGCAAGATGTTCACATAGATGTTCTAAGGGTGGATGAACTCCTACTTGCACCTGCTCTACTAAAATTTAAGTAGTTTTTTCATTCTCAAGAAGGTTTCCTATAAAGAAGGGTGGTTCCTATGTAGTTTCAAGTGTAACAAACTACATGTAGAGATTTACACATTTAAAGCATGTTGATGGAAAAAAACCAAACCACAAAAACCAGACCTCCAAAACAAACTAGCTTGAAAAGGGGAGTTCACCTTCACATGTGAAATTATATCTCTTTGTGCAACACAACTGCAGACCATTACATGATCAAGTGGAGCATACACTAAACAGCACACCTAAAATAACGAAGTCCTTTATTTAAATGAGGTCCCACAATGCTTACAGGAAGTCACTATGGCTTCCATGGTGCTACACATTGCTTTCTGCTGCAATGAGAGCAAAACTGGCTGCAAACTGTGTGCAACTCAGGGTACACCAGCCCCAGTGCTTGCAGAACAGCAACTGTGTCATTCAGGCTTCAGACATTTCACAAGCCCACACTGGAGTCCTTCCTCCAGAACTGTCATACAGAGGTTTCCCAACAGTTTTGGCATGACAGACCCAATATTCAGAGGGAAAGAATTAATACAGTAGTGGCAGCCATAACACAGCCCAAAACACACTCACCAAAGTTGACTTCTTCCATAATTCTTTAGAGACAGCTTCTACCTACAAACTCATGCATTTCTATGCTCTGGAACAAAGCACTTTCAAAACTGTTACCAGATTGCTAAGAAGATTGGGTGCAGATTGAACCAGTATGACATGATGCAGTGCTCTCCCACCTATTCCAATTAAAAAAATTAGGTCTAAATTTAATTTTCCCATTTACCTGTGAAGAAGTTCACCCATATTTGAGGTTTATGGTACCATGGTAAATTTCAGAGCTGAGCATTTCAAATCTTATTAGAAAATTGTCTTCTAATTCCAGTTTGACTTTAAAAGCATCAACATTTCCAACCCATCTCCCCCCAGAAGCAAGCAAAGGCAGATTTTTCTACTTAAAGTAGAAGGCAATGCCTAAAATTTGGCATGCCAAAAAGAAGATATGCAGAGTGAATTTACCAGAATTGAAAATGACAGTTTTGTAGCCACCTTAAAAATTCAACCAAAATTGCACAGCCTTCAGAGACTATTCTACCACCTTCCCCAGAACTTAATCACTGAGAAATTCAGGCTGTAATGATGTCTAGGCTGAGGGACCCAAGCCCTTAACTGTATAATTAGCAACTTTAAAATGTAGTTCAGCAGAAGTGATACAGTTGGGAAGCAAAGCATGTGAGAGAAGTGCTCTGTGCTCATCCAATAGTGTTATGATTACCTCTATAAATGGGAAGTCTCTAGCAGTGAAAGGATGATGCCTTATCTGTGGAGAACATGGACAGTGCAGCTCTGCAGCATTCACTGGGACAGCTGCACATCGCTGAGCAAATACAGCTCCTGAACCCCCAGATGGAGGCTTGTAGGAGACAGCATTCCCAAAGGAGGGGATCCAGCAAACTCAAAGCAGACAAAAGGACTCAAAACCTTGTGACCTTTAAGCCAAGGGAGCAAAACTGCTGTAATAAAAAAGGATGGCTTTCACACCAGTGAGCACACCACTGTACTGTCAAAATATCACTCATGGAGGCTGAACACCACCTGACAAAGATGACAGAATCACATGAGCAGAAACAGGAAAACCAAGCAGAATTCAAGTTTTATTCTAGAAAGTGAGATGTTCCACAGACTTCTGCTTCCACAGTCATGTGCTGATTTACATGCAGTACAGTGGGAGAGGACAGCACAGCTGTCTGCTGAGAATGGAGCCCACGCACTGCATCATGGCCAGCCGACCCGACCTCAGCAGATGGACAGACCACCCACACAGTCTGAGGTGTGCCCAAGGCTCCTAAAGTCCTACCCTGGCCCTCTCTGGCAGAATTCCCACCTCCAGTCTCTGGGAAAATCAGTAGTGGCCTTCCGGGAATATTCTGTAAAATGGAACACACTCCTATCACCCATCTTTAAGAAGTGCACAGCTTCCACAGCTAAACCTGTTAGCCAACAGGCCTCCTCCAGTCTTTCAGTGAAAGGAAGCAGCTGTGCTTAGAGACAAGGTGGAAGAGCCACTGATTTAAAAATGCCTTGCACTGCAGGGGCACTAAGTATCTGAGAAAGCCTCCCTTCTACCATATGCTGAGAGAAGATGCAAACTCAACAGACTCACTGCAAGTTCCCTCCCACAGCAGTGCAGCCTTCATGTCCAGCAGGAAAGAACTTCACTCAGTGTTCAGGAAAGGTATTGATTCCCTTGCTGGCACTGCTCTGAGCGTGCCATTCCTCTCAGCAGAGCTGTGCCAGCTCTCCTCAGGCCCTCTTACCTCAAACCCTACAGCCTCTTACACTTACTCAATAAACCGAGGAACAATGCTCCTAAAAAGAGAACTGAGAAATAAAATTACTGACTCCACTTTTACACCCAAAGAAATGCTCTATGTACATAAGCAAAAATACTGGAAGTGGGTCTTGCAGACCTAAATAAGCTTAAGTCAGCATTGGAACAGTTCCAAATAAAACAAAAATCTAGAAATTACTTCACTTGCAACATTTTCTTTTAAAAGGAGGATGACACAGGACTCACTTTCCTGGATCACATTATCATTTGTCTAACGAAATTGCTCCCTTAGCAGCACTAACAAATGTCCAGTGCTCGGGGAAAAGCGTAACGGAGAATACAGAACATTTCAGGGAGTTTTTTCCACAATTCTTCACACATCAGTTACAGAAAAATGTTCAAAGCACAATATATATTCCACCTATTGTACACATACAGGGAAAAGCCTAGGTGAAAACTAAACATTTTATTTCCTTAACCCTGACCTTAGATAGATGATTTGACAATGCTTTCGATGGGCTGGTTTTGGAAAAACAAATAAAAGGAAGTTTCCAATTAAAGTAAGAAATATATGAACAGCAAGATGAATACTTGTGCCAGCGGACCATCTTAATAAACTTTCACACTCTCAAAAGTAATCTAATTTAAATTTTAACAATATTTAACAATTTTAACAATGTTTCTGCATTCCTAAACTTACAGTATTAAAATTACTTTTGCCTCCATTTACAAAATATTAGCACTATTAGTGATGTAACAGTGCATGTTTATTTATTTCATAGAAAATCATGAAAGTACAGTTCTGCTGCAGTTTGCAATGACAAACCATAACCTTTGGACTCCTTTCCAGCTGTAGCTGCCTCTTTGGTGTTTAGTTGCACACCCTATTATATAGCAATGGTAAAAGACTGATAAGATTACAAGTCAGTACTGTAGAAATGCCAAAAACTAAATAATACAGACAAAGAACATGATACAAAACTTTCCTTAGCTTACAAACTGCATACAGAATGGAAGAGGATGAAACAATTCAGTAAAAATCACAGAAGTCCATGGCAAGAGAATATAAGTATCCTTCATAGTCCCTCTCTGAGCAGCAAACAAATCATGCTCATCTTCGAACTACATCTGAGAGTAGTAAGGTGATGATCTTCAAGTTTAGAGCAAACATGGGATAGCAGTTCATGTACCATAAGGTTCTGATAACCAGTGAAATAGTGAAAGAATACTGTGGGAAGTTGGCTCTGTGTAAGACTACATCTTATAATATCAACTGTTATTACCTACTATTCCATTCTACAAGCCAAAAGGTTTGGCCCTTTTCAATGTATTTGTACTAGTAGATCTCATTAAGAAAATTCAGGGCCTGTAATAATACACAGCTGTTTTGTGCCATCTTTCACATACCTCTCATAAGTAGATCATGATTTCTCATTGTCCACAGACCAGGTAAAAAACTGAGGCACAAATCCATTACTCCAACTCAGGTGTGGAATGGCAAGCAAATCTCTTTTTATCTGCTAGGAAAAAATCCACCTCCAATTGTGACTACATAAGAAAAGCACTCCAATTTGTTCCAGTTTGGTTTGGGATTATGTGCAGAGGATACACAAATATTGTAGTCCAAAATAACAATCCTTGACAGAGGGGAATTCACTCTTCATAAAAGACAATTGCCTATGGTATAAATGAAATTCAGCTCAAGGTGTCTTAATAATAAAATCTTTAAAAGAGAAAGCACTTCCAAGAGTTGATAGAAACTGCTGGTGGGCCATTAAGAGAACTCCTCAGCACCTTTCATATTTCAGTGTCTGAAGTGTATGTTTTTAAGTGATGTATGAGGAAATAAATGCATTCTTTGCATAGATGGAATGCAAAGTAATAATGATCACATGCAATAATTAACATCCTAGTGAGACTGCTTACCTTAACTGGAATAGAAAACCTTCACTTTAAATGCAGTGCTGCAAACAAGCAAGAGGAAATAGCAGAATGAAAGCAGATAAAGTTTCTGCAAACCAAACTTCAGTGATAGGAACACAAGATTTGCATTATGATATGTTAATCTAAAGTTGTTCTATTTTTAAGAGCCTCTGTGAAATCACCTTCTGTTTATAAGGAGAAAAGTAGTTTTGCCCACAAGTCTCCTGAGGCGCCCATTTCGCTTATTTTTACATCACAAGGAGATACGCGCCAGTGAAACACAAAAGTTACTTCACACCCCGAGAATGGCACGTTTTTCCTTTTTTAGATAAGATATATACACTTCCCTGCAAGGAGAGGAACTTGCAAACTGGGCATTACCAAGACTTACACAACACAGGCTAAACCCCTCTCCCCCCGAGTTCACAACTCATTCTAGGCAGATGTACCTGCACATATGTCAGCTCAAACACTGTCGACCATGGCAGCCCAGCTCAGTTTGTGACCCCATGCCATTGTCGCAAGGGGCACCAAGTCATGCCCCCAAAAGGAAGTGCAGCGAAGGGGCATAAAGCCGTCTTTGAAGAACTGACTTCTCTATAAAACATCACAGTAATACATACAGGCAGTAAAGGCGGACAGCAACAGATTCCTCTACGGAACACGCTCCCTCACGGCTCGCTGATCTGCCAAGCCCAAGTGCATTTAAGACTCCAAGTGCAGGAGGAGCTCTGCCGGCACCTGCCCCGAGCTCAAGCCAAGGGAAGCAAGGCAGGGTAGAAAGCGCAGATAAGAAGAAAAGCAGCCAGCGCTGTTCTGCAGAGCCCCGGGGTTCCCCTGAACTCGGGGCGCAGACCCTCCTTCCCCTCTCCCCAGCAGCATCTCCCTGCAAGCGGGAGCGGGCAGGGCTCCGCTGTACCGGCAGCGAGGCGGGCACAGCCGCGGCCGCACCGCACCGGAGAGCCCCGGCCGGCCGGGGCACAGCGACGGCACCGCGCGGTCCCTGCCCACGGCTCCCGCCGAGAAGCCCCGCACTCCGCCCGGCTCCCGGGGCACCTACCGGGGGCCGCCATGGTCCGGGGCTGGCGCGGCCAGCTGCCCTGCCCTCACATCGCCGCGGTCCGGGGCCGCTCCCGGCCCCGCCTCCCGCCCGCCGGTCCGGGGCGGCTCCTGCCCGGCACGCCGCGGGATCCTTCCCTGCTAGGGAAACTGCCTTTTCCAGTCACACACTCCACAGGTAGCCGAGGAAACGGTGCTACAACGAAGAAAAGTTGTGTGTTACAGTCATACAGAAATTCCGTATCCTTAGTCACAAGAAACTGGGAGCAATAGTTGTGGACGAGAACAAGCGAAACCTGCTTTACGCATACCGCTAGCTTCTGTTTTGACTTTTGTCTCGAGCAAGGAAAACTCCTAGGGGAAAACAAAGTTGTTCCTTGTAAAATGAAGCAGCTCGATGTGCTGTCTTTTCATCTAGAAAGTGCTTTCAAATTAGATTTACCAGATTTCGTATGACTATGCTGGTGTTGAAGTACAGCGAAAAAACGCCGTGGAAGGACACTGTTGGAGTCCAGAGAGTAGAACTAAATTTATTAATTTTGTCACTGAAGGCAAAGCAACAGATCCTGCCTAGTCCATTCCTCCGAAAACTTACTAAAAAACACTTGCACTGATTTGGATTCAGAAACATTTCTTAGCTGAGCACCAGTGAGGTCTTTCCTTGATGCACTTCAGCACAGCAAAAGCAGACTCCAGATGTTTTCCCAGTCAAGGCAGAGTGGATACTCTGTATACAGCTTAGTGTCACCAACACTGATGTTAAAACAGAGCTGGTTACAAGCAGAAAGGAGACAACTATGTCCTACTAACCAACTCGCAGAAGTTGGTCAAACTCCTTTGTTAGCTCCAAATCTTCCTTTACTCAAAACCCACTTTAAGCTCACAAACTGTGTGTCATAGCCTGTTATCCAAACTCCAATTGTTGCTCTCACAAGGGAGTACGAAGACAAAAAGCACTTCTCAAGCAAAGCCTTATAAGAAGCTTCTGGCAAACAAAGAAGAAACCAGAACTTTCCCATCTGAATCATCCCAAAAACATATACTAAAGAACATACAGGCACTGGAGAAGTGTCCCAATACAGAATCTACTTGGGATTTATTTGAAAGACCGAAGTTAAGAAGCTGGAAATTGGAATCTTTAGCCAAATTATATGACTATTACAGAATAGTAAACATATATTAACAATTATTAAAATAAATGGACAACCACATGTATGAGTTTATGATTATTCTGTGTTATTTCCCTTGTAAAGCTGTTTATTTTCTAACTTGCAGCATAAAAAATAAAAACAAAATCATCTCTCTGATATTAGATGAGGATTTCAACATGCTTTTAGGAAATGAGCTTTTAAATTTTTCCTCTCTTTAAAGCCTTGCAGTTATCACAGGAACGGTGTCCTATACAGCCAAGCTAAAGCCCCAAGAAATACGTGGAAAAAAACCTCAAGGCATCAAGCAGAGTCAGCTTCCTGCTTTGTGGGAACTCACGGGGCTTCTCCATATGTAGCAGTATCGCTTAAGGTGCTATGCACTTTAATCAGTGCAAGCCCATAGGAAACCTCTTTAAACTTCCTAAGTCTCTAAAGGGAAATTAAGGTGCCTTCACATTGTTAATTGTTGCTTCAGCAAGCTCCACCTAAAAACTCAGATGACAAATCCAGGCAAAAGCCCCTTCACACCTTAGAACATTAGGCCGGCCTAAGGGACAGTTACACAGATCACAATGAATTTAGGAAAAAAACAGGAAATAGAGGGAGTTTTCCATTCTCCCTTGCCCAAAATAGATTGTACAATTCTTTCCTCATTTCAATTCACTGCAGCATGTGAACACAACTGCATTTACAGCATTATTCTCAGCAGTCTGTCTTATCCCTGTCCAAAGGAAAGGACTAGATTGTTTTTTTCTGGAGCCGTTGCTTTTTTCTAAGTATTTAAGAGGGGTAACAAGGATTCAATAAGTGCTTGAATACCCCTGTTATGCCTCTTCACTTTTTCTCAGCCACAAAAAGAGTGGGAAGAGCAGACAGCTCAGGGTAAAGTCTGTTCTTCTGAGACGGATGGCTTTTCCTGCAGCCTTAACAAAAGGGATATGGCAGCCAAGGGAAAGACTGAAAAAGCCTAAGAGGAGTAGGTGAATGGAGCAAAGGAATTCCCATGCAGTAGCATAAATCAGTTGGATTTGTTTGGTTTTTAGATCCTTGGATCACCTACTACTGCCTTGGGGAACACAAGAACAAAAGACTTTCCCTGCCAGGTCACCTGGACAGCTGCAGGTACAACAGGGGAACACACCCAGACTGCCACACAACTCTGAAAAGAAGCTGCCACATAGCACAGGGAACAGACCTCCGTGGCAAAGGCCTGGCAGGAGACGGAGACACCAACCAGACAAGAAGCAAAGCGAGTCAATGAAGCAAACAGTCAGTGATTTCTCTGGTTCCTCACAGCAGTTACTTTAGACAGCAGGACTTAAAATAAGAAAAGTTTACCAGCAATGGCCACATCTCTTCCTTTCTGATGCAGACAAAAGCACAAAAGTCTGCTGAGCTTTGCAGACAAAGCTTGCAGCTGTAGTTTACTGCAGATGGAAACTACAAAAACTAAGAGAAATATTAGTTCCTGGAAACAGTTTCCTTTCTGCAACACAGCCCTCTGTTATTCCATACATAACAGGGAGAGGTCAGGTCAGGGACGTTTGAAAACAGCTACGCATATTTACCCACCCTCAGCTGAATGTCCTTTTCTACACCACAGGCTACAGCACCTGTACAAAATACCACTACAAGACCTGACTTTTACTTCCCCGTGAGTGCAAACGTGGCACCTTCCAGAGTCAGCAGCAGCTGGCAGGCTGTGCTGAGCACAGAGCCCATTGGGCACTGTAAGAGGAACAGAACATCCACACCACAGAAACAGCAATGTTTGGAACTGGTTAAGGACAGGGGAACACGCAGGGGAAGTGTGAAAAGCATAACACCACGTACCTACTACTGCTTTTTTTGACTCTAGCAGCCCTAAATTGAGACTTTCAGCACAGGATTCTTCTGCCTTTGCCCTCAGCAAGTCTTATAGCACACTCTATTGAAGAGAATCAAGAAAAGTCCTACATGAAAGGAGAACAGGGAGCTACAACCATCAAAGCAAACCTTCAGTTTCACAGAAACAAACTTTTCTGGAGAAATGACTAATTTAAAGCCATAGCAATATACAACAGCTGAATGAAATCCCCTCATCAGTGTCCTGAGAACGGGACAGGCTTGTCCTGATCAGCCTCACCTGGGGCTGCCACACCCACCCTCTGCCCATTGCCCAGAAGCTCCACTTAAGCTCAGGCCTGGGTTTTCAGTGTTTCCTTAAAGTGCACCTGTTTCATGCCCTGTTTCTAACCGTGTCTCCTTGAAGCTCTTAAGCTTTAATTGTACGTAATCTTATATCAAATTCACTTTCTGTCCCTTCCTTGCAGGTTGTTACTCTAGGACTGTGGTGTTACTTTTACTGTTGTCCTTCTTCTAGCACTATTCCTCCTTGTTCTTGTGTCGCTTTTTTGAGTATCCCAGATCTGGTCTGTTATCATAAATCAGCAAATAAGAAACGTCTAAGACTCATTTTGTGAACACTATGAGGCAGGCATTCTTTATTGTCAGCACAGTGAGAACAGCTCCTCTAATTTTATGTGCATTTTCTTTTGCTCAGCATAGCTATGATTTATTTACAATTTTACATATTCATCAAATATCTTAGATATTCCCTGCTACTTTCACAAAGTTCATATGTATTTTAATTAACTCTGAGAAGCCTTTTGGTCACTAGGGGTCTTCTAGTGGTCCCCTGGAGCTTGAGCTTTACTTGAACTTGTCCACTGAGCAGCGTATTTACAGCTGGTTATCGAGCATCTGAGCTCAGCAAAAACTGAATGCTTATGTTGCCACTACTTTTAACTAAAGCAGTCAGAACCTTGCTCATAAACCTAACGTTGTAAAGGCCCATGGGAAATTTCTGAACGACGAAGAATTACTGGCCCCAGATTTACAACTCCTCTTTCCTAGGACTACCGATGCATCCCGTTATCAGGATCCACCGCTGCCCGCCGTGTCCCAGCCACGCGTGGCTGTGTCGTGCTGGGGAAGGCTCCGCCAGCGCCAGCTGCCCGCGCCTTATTCCCCTCCCTGGAGCAGCCTGACTGCTGCCCCTCGCCATTTCCCTGTCGCTGTCACCAGCACGACCGCCCTGACCCGCCCCGAGGCCCCCGCGCTGCCCCCGGCACGGAGTGTCCCCGCCCCCGCCGGGACAAGATGGCGGCAGGGGCGTGGCCAGGGGCGGTGGCTGCGCGAGAGCGGCTGCCGGGGCGCCGCGCGCGCCTTCGCCAGGGAGGCGGCGGCGGTGAGCGGGGACCGGGAACGGGGGAACCGGGAACGGGGAGGGAGGGAAAGAAGGAGGGAGGGAAGCGCGCGGGGCCCCGCTCACTGTCGCTGGCTGACGCGGCCTCTCCCGGTTTAGAAGGAGCAGGACCCCAACGCGGCCTCGCTGCTGGACATCTTCACGTACTGGCTGAGGTGAGTCGTCCCCCCCATCCCGGCCCCGGGGTTCCCCCGCCCCCGGTGCCCCGCTCAGCCCCTCTGCCCGCAGGTCTCCCGCGGCCGAGAAGAGAAAGCTGGTCCCGAACGGTGCCCAGGCGAAGAGGAAGGCGGCCTCCAGCAGCTCTGGCAGCTCCAGTGAGGAGGACGAGAAGCCGCCGGCCAAGAAGCCAGGTGGGGTTCGTGAGCGGCCCTGGAGCAGGCCAGGGTTGTGTTTGACATCGGCTCCTCACCTGCCTTCAGAGTTGAGCTTCAGCTGCTCTTTTGAGGTCTTTTAGCAGCTCTTGGGCACTGGGTTTGTTGTCTGATCTCGTTTTTGGTAGGTCTTTTGCCCATGACAGGTAAGATGTGTCCATCCTAGCTAAGGGTAGTCCTGTTATAATTGAGGCTCGTCAGAGTTTGTGTCCCCTAGAAAGTGTTAGCCACTCATTTTGTCTCCTTGGGCTGAGCCTGAGGAAGGCATTGGGCTGTATTGAAGTAGCAACTTCATTACCTTGTCTAGACTGAAATTCTACTTTCCAAACATTTACTGCTAGGTTATTTCAGCAGAGTTATACCTACTTGCTTTGGCACTTTCAGATTATGTGCGGATTTAAATATTGAGTGAGACTGGGGATTGAGAGTATCCAAATTGGGCTGGTACTGGGAGGAAGCTCATGGAGTTTTTCCTTGTAATTTTCCAGGGGCTCTGTTACTGAGGTCTTTGAAGAGTGGGTTTTGATTTGTAGGAAAGTGCTTGTCCATTTGTTAAAATACACCTAATTTGACCGAACTTCTGCATGGTTGAGGTTTATCTGTATTGGTGGCCACCATGACCTGTCAGGTGCAGAGCAGTTGTACAGGGTATGCTTGAATTCCAGAGAAATGCCAGGCATTCTTATTCACCTGCTGCATGTGAGAGGTTACTACCCTTTTTTCTCTCAATCTTGTGTACTAATGCCATCAAAAATACATCCCTCCACTGCAGTCTGTTGTATGGTGAGCTGTATGTTTTGCTTTTATCTAGGATTGTTCCTATATCTTCCCTTAATTACACTGTACACAAGGTTGTGTGAATTTAGCAGTACGTGTGCAGGAGAGAAGAAGCAAACAGGGAGAGACAACTTGAGCAATCCTGAAGCTGAATTTGAACTGAGATCTGATTTTTATTTGATAAAGACAATTGCAAATACGTTATGAGACAAAATAGTTTCTTTTGCTCCACGTTATTAAAAAGCAGTCAATAACCAGGAAGTAGATTTGGCTAAAACACATTCAAGTGTCTTGAACTTTAATAATGCACTTTAACCACAGAGGGTTCCCTTTGCAAGCACAAGTCTGTGCTTGTTCAGCAGGTTTCTTTAGCTGAAAGGTGTGCAGACCCAGTTAATGTTATCTTGTTTTGTGAGGGCTCTTTCTTTATGGGCTGTCATTTTTGATGATAGAAGTCTGCACTTAAATGTGTGTATGTCACAAAGATAAAATCTAGAATTGGTTTCATCTGCTTGCTTACCCATTTTGGAGTAGTCTGCCACACTCTGCTCAAGAAACCAAGTCAGTGTTGTGAACTTAAGTCATGATTTCATGACCTTAGTATATATACCATTTTGCCCTTCTATCCACTAATGCAGGATATTGGTACATGAAAATTGTGAATGAACTTCTCATCAATGTGTGCTGTCCCATATTTGCAGCTAAAGCAGTAGCTGTGCCCAAGGCAAAAGCAGTTCCTCCAGCCAAGAAGGCAGAGAGCAGCAGTGAGGACTCCAGTGATGATTCAGACTCAGAGGAGGAGGAGAAACCAGCAAAGGTCAGCTTTTCTTTTCAGCCTCTTTAGTGCATGTTTGATAGCGAGGAATAATAGCAAATTTGACCAAATTCTCTCTGAAATTGGGCTCACTTCTCCTGAATTGTGAAGTGCCTAGGCTGCTGCAGGTGCGATGCAGAACATTTCTGTAGTGGACAATGTGCCATTTGGACTCGGGAAAAATTAATTTCTTGTCCAGTACCCACCTTGTTTCATATCCAAGTCTGCTCCTTGCTTTTATCCCTAAGACTGCCAGGGCTTACCTTTTTTACAGTAAAAGATTTATTTGCAGTTGCTACAATAAATTTTATCTTTATATATATGTATACCTGTGTGTGTGTGTTTATGTAAAAAGAGAATCTTCTCTTTCCTTTTTCTTTCTTCAGTCATGTTCTTGAGAAGGGGGAGGAGGAAGAATGATGTCAGTACACTCTAGAGGAGACCAGCCAGAGTTGCCCAGTCAGTGTTTTCAGTCTTCAAACTAGTGTTATCTGTAGAAGGAAGAGCCCTCAGAGCTGCCCCACTTTGAGGAGGCAGAACTCAAGACTGAGGTGCAAAGGAAGCTTCCCAGGGCTTTTGGGGGGATTTTCCAGATCAAAATTGTTATCCAAGGTTTTCAGACCTTGGTCATTAGGTAGAGTGGTGTTTTCAAATCAAAGTGGTAACCTGTGTAAAAGGCAGCTGTTTTTACTCTGTGTGTGTCCCAGTTATTAGCCTCATTTTCTTTTCACAACTGAGGGCTAACCCATTTTTTCTCCTATGGTTTAGAAAAGTGCAAAACCTATGGTGAAGCCTGCTGGAACCAAAGTCCAGCCTCAGAAGAAAGCAAAGAGTTCCAGCTCTGACTCAAGCAGCTCAGATGAAGAAGCAGCAAAGAAAAAGGCACCAAAACCAACAACACCTAAATCAGGTACCTCTTACTGTGTATCATGAGTCAAAGTGCAAAACCAAAAGAGCCAGGAGAGGAGTGCTGGGGACTGTACTCACATGCAAAGACATATGTATTGACATAGCAGTCTGAAAATCTGCTGTCACTGCCATTTGCACTCCTGTCCAGCCTGCTTCTGACATAGAAGAGGTGTAGAGCTGACTGCAGATAAAGCATCTGATCCTGAATGCTGCATTGGTTGAATAGGTAACTGTGGTCAGCAGCCTTAAGTTTTGCTTTTGCCAGTGTCTTCCTCTCAAAAAGCAGGGAAGATCTGGAAGATCTTTACTTAGCATTTAGTCTGAACTTCCCATTAACTAGAAAAGGTTTTTCAGAAAACTTTCTCCAAGCTTGCAGTAGGATAAACCAACAGTTTTGCACTGCTACCTTAATCTGCCATATTGGCTTCATGTGGTTCTTTTCTATGATACTTTCTGCTCAGTGTAGTTGTCCCTCATCTACCATGGCATGTTTTGTAATGTCCCTTTTTACTTCTCTTGAAAGGAAGTAAAGCTGCCCAGGCAGCTACCAAGGTTGTCAATGGAAAAGCAGCAAGCAGTAGCAGCAGTAGCGAAGATTCTGATGAGGAAAAGGCTGCACCAAAAAAGGTAAACTAGACCATGAAAAACTTTGTGAACCCAACAGGAGTCTAGTAAGACCTCTTATACCTCCTTCTCCTTTATACAGTGGGGTTATGTGTTCTAGCACCACTCCAGACACTGCTTTTTTTCCCCAGTACTTCCTTACAGCATCTTTTTGCTCTGTCCTTTTGTACAAAAATATCTCATTATGTCATAACTGTATTGTAGTCTCCATATGTTCACTTTGGCATAACTCTTTAGTGCTTAGCTGACTGTAACTGAGTTTTCCACCTAGGGAGTGTTTAAAAATGTTTTCTTCAACACAAAAATAATCATAGCTGGTTTTAGTTGTGTGGCAGTTGCTACCATTTCAGTCAGTTCTGTGCCACTTTGTCAAGAGCAGTTCCTCATTTGGGGTACATGCAGCAAAAAACAAGAGAAGTGTGGCCAGGAAGATAATGGTGTGCATGTGTCTCCTAAAATCTGTATTTGAGAATCTTTATTAATCTGTCTCCCTTTGTCTTCAGAATTTGCTCTCTTAAGTGAGGTGTGGAGTTAAATAAGATCCACATCCAGCTGCCTCCACAAGATGTCTGCAACTTTTTGATGTTTATTTCTTTTAACAAGGTTGCTCCCAAGAAATCACCTTTGCCAAAACCTGCAGCCAGTCAGGCGTGTCCAGGGAAGAACAAACGTGCCAAGGAAAGTTCCAGTAGTGACGACTCATCTGACAGCTCAGACGATGAAAAGCCACCAGCAAAACAAAAGCCAAAGCCTGGTACATACTAAATACCACTGCTGCTGGGTGGGAGGATGCTTTCTGCCAGTCCTGCTGTACTAGGAGAAGTGTGTCTGGGGCACAGGCAAGCCCTGCTGCACACAAAGTTCCTGGTGGTGGTAACATGAACCAGAGATACAGCAGCTCTTTTCATGTGTCTTGCTGGGGCTGGGCTCACAGTTTGCCTCTTCTCTCAGTAAGGGATGGAGAGTGAGAGAGACCCGTGCTTGGCTTGGTTTGCCTGTCTTATATTTGGGTAGCCTTTAACTACATTCTTTGCATATTGCTTGTCTGCCAGGATTTGGGAAGTAAATATCGAGTGGTTTGGTTATTCTGTATCTGCAGCAATTTAAGCTTTTTTTAGGGTTGGTTTTTTTGGTGAAGTATCCAGGGCTGTTGTATTTCAGTTGATGGGCTAGGTAGGCCTCTGTTCAGTATGGTATGATGCTTTTGGGGTTCTAGTAGAGCTGCTCCGAGTGGAGGACCAAACCAAGGTCAGTCTGACACTCTAACCAGAGGATTAGAGAAGGCAGTAAATTAAAACAATGAACAATCTACATACCTGTCTTCTTTTTTTGAAAAAAGTTTAGCAACAAATTCCTATTCTTCTAAAAGTGTAGAGGAAACTTCTGCAGAGATGATTGGATCATCTGAACCTCAAGAGGGGAATTAAACTCCAAGTAGAAACAGGGAGGTAGCAGTGGGGTGGGTATAACCTTTCAGATTATAAGCTTGTGTGTTTGACTGTAGTTACAGGAGGGGAATAAATGGAACCGAAGAGCAGAAGTGCTTTATTCTAACTACAACAAGCATCTCACGTGCTGCTCACGTTACCATGCAGGCATCTGAATGCTGTGTCTTTCCTCATAGGTCAGTACAGTGCTGTACCACCTCCTCAAGGAACACAGACAAAGAAGGGCCTTGCCAAGGCTCCTGCAAAAAAGGCTGAGAGCAGTGACTCTTCAGACAGTAGTGATGAGGCAGAGCAGGTGCCCCCAAAGGGAGGAGCAGGTATGTTGAGAGGAGGGGAGGCTGCAGATGAAGTCCTACATAGGTTAGACAATGTTTTGGCAATGTTCTGTTTTCCTTGGAAAAGCCATTTGTCTTCGGTCTGTGTTGCTCTTGTCTGTTCTGGAAGCTTCTGATGAATTTGAAAGCCTCCCAAGCAACACTGTGTACAACTTGTGGCTCTGAACTGTGTGCTGGTTGGATTACTTTACACGTGTTGGTTTGAAAAGTCATCAGGATCTAGTTTAGTGGGAATAAGCCAAGTTCTTGCTTGGCTTCCAGTGTGCTGATTGAATGACTGGTACACTGAGAATGGAGCTTTTTGACATGTGGAAAGGTTTAGATCTTGAGACAAGGGTTTGGTATGGATGTGGCCTGTTAATTTTAAACTTGCTTTTGCAGGCAAAGCAGTAATAGCTAAAACAACCCCTGGCCCCCAAAGCAAAGCTGTGACTAGCAAGAAGGCTGAATCCAGTTCTGACAGTGACTCAGGTAATTGAAGATGTAAAGTCTTGATTTTTTTGTTTTAACGCTTTTATTTGCCAGGTTGCTGTATGGTGGTGTGGCTGCTAAGATCCTTAGTGTGTGAGCTCAAAAGCTTCAGTCTCCATGGGCTAGCAAAATGTGAAATTGAAAAACAGTAGCCTGCTATGCAGAGTGGAGTCTGACCATGAGACAGTGAGACAACTGGCAAGCGGAGAAAGAAAGATCTGCATATTGCTGGATGGAAAGGGTGGAGAATCATGTGTCAGGTTTTTTCAAGAAGGTTAATGGTTAAACTTCGTCCACGTCTGTGTCTTAAGATTTTTGCTTTTGCTATTCCATTGTGTTTGAAAGAAATTTCAGAAATAGAAATGTAATCACCATATGAAGTTGAAAATAGGCTCAAAAGATGACTTCTCATGTGACCCTGGAAATGGTGGCAGTGTGCTTTGTAACTCCGGTTGATTGGGTTTAAGGTTTGCAGTGCTTATGTTTTTGCTTACATTTCCCATGTAAGTTCCCTATTTCTCCTCCAAGTTCAAGGTGCTCCTGCTGTGTATCTCAATATCTCTTGTGCCACAGCAGGAACTGGGGTGGCACCTGCCTGTCTGCAGACAGCTAGCACCAGACTCTGACATTTCAAGTGTCAGGAGTTGTGTTGTCTGGTTTTGTTGTCTAGTTTCTCTCAAAATAGTAAAGCTTTTGATTGCTGTTATCAAATTGTTCAGAAATACTGCAGTAGATCAGGTTTAGTATTCCAGATTCCTGTAACACACAGAACAGAGGTCTCCAGTCTGTCCTCAGACTGCTGCTAAACTCACCTGAGGCAGAAAGCTCAAATGAGATACTGTCAGTGCCTCACTTTGCATGCTTTGTCAACTTTATCTCCTAATTTCTTGTATGTTTTTTTGATCCTTATATCTTCTTTCAATGTTTTTTCTCCCTGAGTCTTGGTGATACTGGTACTTTGTTAAGTCCCTTATTCTGTACCTCTTCTCCTACATTATTCTCTAAATATCTGCTTCCTTGTGCATGTATTTGTGAAGAACTTAAACTGTTTATTTCTACTTCCTCCCAACAAAGAAGATATATGGAAAGATGAATGCTGTCCCAGCCAGTCAAGTGTTCATCAAATGCTGCTGGTTACCAGTTACCTAGAGGCTCAACCTTGAGCCACAAACCATTTTGCTTTTCACTTCTTGTGAGTTACATACATGTTATTACTAAAATAACTTGCACATGAAGCCTATTAACTTAAAGAACATTTTTTTGTTTTTAGATTCTAGCTCTGAAGATAACAAGAAGAAGGTAGGGAGCAAGCTCCCAGCTAAACAACCTGTGATAAAGAACACTTCCAAAACAGCAAAAGTGGTTGTCAAGCCTGGACAAGCAAAGAAAGACTCCAGTTCTTCAGACAGCTCAGGTATTGGGGTGGGAGAAAAGGAGAATTTCTATGTGCATGTGTTCTTGCTCAGACCTCTGTGTTTCTAGGCAGGGTATGAGGCTGCTGTTGGACAGGAGTACCCATTGCAATGTTGTTTCAAGCAGCAAATGAAATACACTGTGTATCAACACTGAATCTGTATGTTAGCTTTGTGTTCAAGGAAGGGGACTTAGCCTTGATTGTTCTTCTTCCTTCCATTTTAGATTCTGATAGTTCTAACAAGAAGGCAGCTCCTGTGAAGCCCACAGCTAAAGCAGCAACCCCTGCAGCCAAGAAGTCACAAGCTGCCACAAAGAAAGCACAAAGTAGCTCTGATTCAGATAGCAGCTCCAGCAGTTCTGAGGATAAGAAGAAAGGCCCTCCAGCTAAATTAGCTGGCAAAGTGGCTAAGCCAGTGTCCAAACCTTCTACTCCAGCTCCCAAAGCAGACACATCTGACTCTGATAGCTCAAGCAGTGAAGAAGAAAAGAAGCCAGCAGTGAAACCAGCCACCAAATCTACAAAAGGGGCTGTAAAAGCAACTGTGGGGAAGAAGGCAGCTGCTTCTGGCAGTAGCAGCTCATCAGATAGTTCCAGTGAAGAGGATGGGAAGCCCAAAAAGGCAGCAAAAGGAGTACAGAATGGGTCTAAGGCCCCAGAGAAAGCAAAAGCATCCGCAACAGCAGCAAACAATGTGAAGTCTAAGCCAGCTGGTGGCAGTAGTAGTAGCAGTGAAAGCAGCTCTGAAGAAGAGACCGGAAAAGTTAACGGAGGTATTACTTAGAGTCTGGGGAGTGATCTGTCAGGCAGTGTTACTGAGCAAAATGTGAATTGAAGACTGTTAAACAATACTCTGTCTAATCTCTGTTTTACTAGATTATGCCATGTGGTGCAGTACTGAGAGGGAAGGGCTAGTTGTGAATTTGATGAGACTCTTTTTGTCTGTATTACATAGCTACTGGCAGTGAAATTTGTGGTGATGTGAAGTACATTTCTGTATAGCTGTTGCCAGTTGCCATCTGTGCACGCGCAGGATTTAGTGTCAGGAAAGCAGACTGTTGGAGGACCTTGTCTGTGTGTAGTGGGACGCCACAGTTGATGCCCCAGTGCACTCTCAATCTTTAACCCTCTAGGAGGACAACTAATGATGCTCTAGTGATGTGTGCAAGTGCATATGGTACAACTCCAAAACCTACCAAATTATGACCAACAGAACTCTCTCAATTATGCAAAATCATTAATATAGAGGTACCCTATTCCATTATGTTTATCCATTAGGATAGGAAGATCTTTGCTGACCCAGAATGGCTGTTAGTGTCTGGTTCAGCAGTCTGTTTTCTGGAAGAAGTGATACAGGGACCCATTCTCACACCTCTGTCAACATTGGGTTTACTTTCTGGGGTAGGGATGCCATTACCCTTCCAAACACTGCAGTTTCTTCTTTTAAAGTTTTACTGCTGTACATCTAACAGGCACAGTCGGGAAGAAACAGAAAAGGGAAGATGTTCAGGAGCCAGAGACACCACACAGTAAAAAAGCAAAGATCAAAGCCAAAACACCACACACAGTTCCCAAGGTGAAACGGGTGAGTGAGGGTGAATTGTTGCAACTGGTTAAAGAGGCATCTCTGTCTTCTGAACAAGTAGGCTTGTTTGGGGTTTCTATGGGAGGTTGGGCCCAAGGATTATTGTATTTTTATTTCCTTCTCAAGCACTTAAACCTTGTCTGGAGAACCCTAGGGGGAGTGCACATATGTGCATAATACAATCCTGGCAGAAGCTGATGGGGTATGCTTGCACAGGAGCATCCCTGAGCTGCCTGATCTGAAGGGAAAGAATCATGAACCTGAGAAACACTTAAAGATTGAGGTGATGTGAACGAGACTCCATATTTGCAGGGCAAGGAAGGAGGTTGTCATTAAGGGAATATTGTGTGTTTCCATGTGCTTACTATATAGTTTGCTTTCTCAACAGCCAGCCTCTCCTTTCCGCCGCGTAAGGGAAGAAGAAATTGAGGTGGATGCCCGTGTTGCTGATAACTCATTTGAAGCAAAGGTAGGGCTAGGTAGTGCCCGCAGTAGTAACACTTGGTCTCTACAAGTGCATGTCTGCAGAGCAGTCTTGGTGTGCTTGTGGGTAGTGTTTTTGGTGAGAACTTTTTCCACCAGGAGGAGCTATTAAGAAGCATGTGAACATTGGCAAGAGGTGCATGGGAGAGTGGTATCAGCTCCAGTGTTAACGTGCTAGTGTTTGCTGGATAGGATGAGTTGCGAAGCGTTGCCTTTACTCTCTTGGGTACTGACTTGAATTTCTTTTTTCTTCTCCTTCATCCTCACAGAAAGGAGCAGCTGGTGATTGGGGTGAGAAGGCTAACAATATCCTGAAATACACTAAAGGCAAATCTTTCCGCCATGAGAAGACAAAGAAAAAACGAGGCAGCTACCGTGGGGGCACCATATCTACCCAAGTCAATTCTGTCAAGTTTGAAAGTGACTGAGAATGTTTCCTTTGGAATTCATAAACCATCTGCTCACCAGAACATCTTGGATGAGCATGTGAACATTATGGATGTCAAACCTGCCTGGAATGCTACCTCCCCTAGCCCCTTGTAGGGCAGTCAGCTCCAGTGCAGAGATGTGGGAGAATGGTTGAATGTTTCCCTCTTTTATTTCCAATTTTGGTTTAGTCCCCTAATTTGGAGCCATCCTTCAGCTGGTGTTACTGGCACCACTAGGGTGGCCTCCAAGGCCTTTATTTTCTACAGTCTTATTTTAAAAGGCTGGCAGTGATTTTTGTCTTTGTTTTCCTGTCCATCTAGGAGAAGAAAGAGAAATCGTTGTCTTGTATTTTAACTTTCCATTTCTTTTTCAGCCAGTTTAAATCTGATACCTGTGAAAAGGTGAATACTGTAACTTGCCTCTGACTAGTTACTGTAAGAACAACTGATTTGAGCCCTCTGGCTGTAATCCCCAACCTGACATTTCAACTTCACACTTGCAGTGTGACAGGGTTCTTCTTTTCTGTTTTATGGTTTTACCTTGCAATAAATACCTACCTTCCTCTTCCTTGCACTCCTGTTGAGGCCACTAACCAGGGTACTTGGAGAAGCAGCATCTTAAATGCATTTTAGTAGTTAAGTAGCAGTATTGCTTAAAGTTGCAAGGTGGGGGCAGAAAGACCAAGGTGCATTGTTTGGCTGTGGCACTCTTGATAACAGTTCCATTAGGAGTGGAGTTGTGCAGAAGCTTGACTGTGTGGAGGTTGTGATGATTCGCTTGGTGGGAGTAGGTAAGGAGATAAAGCCCTTTTGGCCTATCCAGCTCTGCTTTTTGTCTGTTTTTGTTTCAGAGGCTCTGACTGCAGTGTGGCATTACTCCTTGTTCTCCCTGAACATAAAATGTGCCAGTCTTTGCTTACTGCCAGCATTGTGAGCTGCAGCTTGGTAGGAGTTGAGAAGGATGTATCATTAATGCATTAAATTTCTGGGTTGGATCACTTGCTCTTTGAGCTGTTTTCCATCTGTTAAATCCCTCTTGAGAAGTAAATTGCAAGTTTCCCCTTAGCACTAGGGCAAATAAAGCCTGGTGAGGTAAGGTTTGGAGCGTTACATACAAGTACATATTCAATATGGGGAGCCTCAAACAAGTACAGAGGCTTGCAGCCTAAACACACTTGGTGAGCAACTGACACAGTATAATGGCTTCCTGCTGTTGAGGGGTGGGCTTGTTCTTCCTCCAGCTGAAGTGGCTGCTTCCTTACACTGCAGTTCATCCCTGGTAGAAAATGGTTGCCCTGCATACTTTGCCTCCTGTTAGGTGGGGTAAGTTAACTAGTTTGTGGAGCAGTCAGCCCAGCCCACAGCCAGTATGAGTTGAATAGTGATAGTGCATGTTTGGGAAACAGTAGTGGGCTGTGAGAACTGCTCACTCCATGTGATGAAACTGCCAGCCACTGAGAGAGGTAGTGTGAAGCCTGATTTCCATGTTTCCATTCCCTCCCCAAAGGCTGCCAATGAGAAGAACGTTGTTACAGGAAGATACACTTGTGTGCAAAGCAGTGTCACCTAATTGAGGGTTGGATTAGACTTGATGAGCCACCCCCCTGTACATGAGCGACAGCTTTTTCCTATGAGATTTTTCAGGACTTGCCCTCTGGCTTGCACAATCATTGGTGCCTGGATTGATGGCTACAGTGCAGAGGGGCTCAGGAGACCATGGTTATTACAAGAAAGTAAAGGTTAGAGGCCAAAGGAAGGTGGGAAGAATATTTTCTGCAGAGGGATTTGAACATCATCTTGCTTGTTATTTGCTCTTTTATTTCTGTTTATCAAGAACTTCTATTTGGAACTCATTTAAAAATTTTTATGCTTTGGGGTTTTTAAAAGTCTGAACGGTGTGAATTTGATATGTCAGAAAATAAAGATTGCTGCCTTTTTAGTCTTGAGTGGATTGGGGAGTTAAAGATATGGAATAGCGGTTGGGAAAAGGGAGGGTACCAGTGCTGGGGGTGTAAAAGCAGTGTCCCTACATCTGTCTACAAGCCTTGTCATCTTATTTACATGATTGTGGGCATGTAGGAGACCTGTGCACCTGGCTGTTAACTGTCTGCAAGAATTTTTGATAAAACTAGAAATTTGTGTACACCAAGACAAGGTGAGGCCCCTTCCCTCCAGAGTATCTGGTTAGTTCTCAAATAGTGCTGCTACATTAGTGGTGAGCAACTGGCCACAAAATATAAGCAGCACCAGCATATAGGAATAAGAAATAAGAGGCATAACTAAAAAATCCTGAATATCCAAGGTTAGAGTAAGTAATTTCTGTAACCTCTTAAGAGTTCTTCTTTGATCATGTATGCAAGGAAAACAAACTTGCTAACAGGACTTTGTGGAGATTTTCAGTGCTGTAATGCTAAATTTTACCCTTTGTGCTACGCCTCTAGGGAAGTGGTTGTGATGAATCACCACGTCCAGTGGGTTCTCGGTTGCTCTGTAACCAATTCTCTTTGCTACAGCCTTCTACCTTAAACATGATGATGTAGGAGAAGGTGTGTAACATTGAAGTTTCAGCAGAGGATGCAGAGAATGTCATTAGCCTCACTGGAGATCAACACCTGACTAAGCAAGCACAACAAGTGCTGGGGTAGGAAATGCTTTGTGAGACTCTCAAAGTTATGTGCTTGACACTCCCGGGAAAAAACTGCTCCTTTCACAAGATTTTGCTGCTAGGCAGGCTTAACCTACATCCCTTGTCTGGTTTCCCTATGCAACACTGGTGCAGTTTCCGCTGTGGTTAGTGCTGGAACTGGACCAACGGAGACCTCTCCCTCTGGTGTGTGCCGACCCGGCACACTGTCCTTCGTATCCCAATTTCCCTATACATCATTTCCCTTTTGCTGTCTTGACTAACAAGATTCTATCTCCCTCCTCTCAAGGTCTCCGAGTAGGGCCCAGTAGTGGTCACTGTAGAGATGCTCTCTCGCCCTTTAGGCGCAATGGCCTGGCCGGAGGCACAAGCGGGACCTGCTGGGGCGGCAGTGGGGGCTCTCCGTACCCGCGTTCCCCCTCTTGCCGCCACTCCTGTGCCACAGCGCCGGGCTCGGCTCGGCCCGGGGTGCGGCCCGTGGGATGGGGCTGCACCGCCCGGCCCCGCCCGCTCTCGCCGGCCTGAAAGGGGAAGGCGGGCGGGAGGCGGCTGCATCCCTGCCTCCTTCCCTCCCCTTTCCCGCACCGCAGCGCCTCGCGCTCGGGCCGCGCTCTAGCGGGACGGTCTCCAGGTGGGTGCCGGCACCACGGTGGAGGGTCCGGGGCGGCTTCGTGACTCCGCAGCTGCGGCGCTGCCCCGTTCGGCTGCTGTGCGAAGGGGCCCGTTCGAGGCGCCGTGTGTCGGGGTCGGGGGCTGCACGGACGGGAGGTGCCAGCCGCACTCCGGGGAAGCGCTGCAGGGCAGGGCTGGGCTGGGCTGGGCTGCCCGGGCTAAGGGCAGAGGCATCTGAGCGCTGTCCGGCCGCTGGGGCGTAGCCTGGGTCGCTTCACGAGGCGACTGATGGGCGCGAGTTAAGGATTTGCTTCAGTGTGTAGGACCAGAACCTTGGCACCTGGACACGGGTTCAGCTCGCTTTTGTGCAACTTGTTTCATCTCTCTTCAGGAGATTACATCTTAGGAGTGTCTTTCCTCTCCTGCTCTTCCTCCGCTTCCTATGCGTTCCTCTTCAACCTTTACTTACAGCAGCTCAGCCAGGTCTAATTCCTTTGGCATGTAAGAGCCAAGGAGGTCTTTTGTTTGGTTGTGATTTTTGGTTTTGTGGTTTGTTTGTTTTTGGGGTTTTTTTTGGTTGGTTGGTTGGTTTTTTTTTACGTGAGAGCGTCAATTGTTTCATTGAAGATAAGACTCACTTCTAGCTTCTCTACCCCTGTTACTCTGTCAAATGTGATCAGACTTGTCTGTCAGGACTTTATCAGTCCCCAGTGCTTTCTACACAAGATTTCACAATCTTCTGGGGCATTTAATAATTTTTCTTTTAATGTGGTGCTTCTCTGTGGAAAGAAGCTGAAATGACAGGGCGGTAAATGGGGGTACTCTTTCCCCTCCCCCCCCCCCCCCCCCCCCCC
>VYZS01016963.1:48680-66328 GCA_013400695.1 Neodrepanis coruscans
CCCCCGCCCACTCCTCTTGACTGCTCCTCTAAAGTTTGGTGCACTTGTATCTAGTTTCCTCTGCAGTCTGAAGAACTTCTTCAACTTGACTGTACAGACAAAACTCCTTCTTAAGAATAAAAAGCACATTGCACTGTCATGTGCTCTCACTTTGAGGTTTATGGCTCACCTGACTATTTGGAAATGGCTCCAAGCCATTCTGTCTCTCTTGCATCCAGGGATTACAAATAGTATTCTGATGTGCTTCCATACTGCAGACCTCAGACCACTCACAAGGAGCACAGTCTCACATCAGCTGCTTCTGTCTTGCAGCTGTGATGCAAGTGAGAGGAAAAGGCCGTCCAGAGGAACTGGCTATTGCAGGGCACCCTGGTGTCACAAGCCATCTCTGTTCCTTTCAGAAGACAAACGGGAAGCCTGTGGATATGGAATAGGGGAAATCTCACCACGCAGACAGATTTAACATATGATGAGAGGCCAGGTGGGGACAAAGGTGTGTGGTGTTTGACACCATCCCCCAGCTCAAGTTCTGGAAGATGTGTGTAATTTCAAGTGCTGCAACAAGCTTAGATACAGATTTTTATTTCTTTTCTCTGTTGTTATGGACCAGTATTTCCTTTAGTACTAGGTTCCTGGGCAGTGACCTATGGACTACCTGCTAGCTCACAGATTCCCACTTCATCTGTAGAGCCTCCTCCATATAATTCTGAGACAGGAAGGATGTTGAAAATGATCCAAGGTCTCAAAAGTTTGGAAATTATTGGGGACTGCATCAATCTTTGTCCAAAACAGATGAGCCAGAGCACTTCTGATGCTGTTTTATGGCAGCAGTAGCACCAATGTGTTGCAAAGTATGGAATGTTCTGATGCTGACTTGATCAGTGCTGTGGTTGTTCCCTTTGGTCCTTTTGATATCTGGACCTTATTCATTCTCTGTGCTTGTAGTTGGCTACCATGAATATGTAGAAAGAAAAATGTTAGAGAGGTAAATTTTTTTGAGCAGACTGTCTATGCACTATTCACTTTGTATGTGAACAATAATTTAAAAAACTCAAGGTTGTAGTCTGACAGGGGTTGCTTGCATTTGAAGGGGAGATTTTTTTTTTGCTCATTGCTTTCTATAATTATATAATTATATAATAATTTCTATTATTATAATTTCTATATATTGCTTTCATTTGCTACTAAAAGACTAATACTAGTATTGGCATACTGCAATACTAATATTAGTATATTATAATGCTAATATTAGTGTTTTAGTATTAGTGTTATTTACCCAGGTGACTGGTGAAGCAGGAGTCTGTGATAAATCAAAACAAGAGCACAGAAGGCCACCAAGCACTGGGCTGGATGTGATTGATGATTAGACTTCCCTATTTCAACCTGTGCTTTTTAAAGTTTACTTTTTACAGTAGGCAGCTTCTGGAACATCTTTCTGCAGTGACAAAATTGCTCTTGGAGCTGCATACCTGCCTGCTTGCACAGAGTCTTGGCTTCCATAAATTAGCCACAACTAGGTTGGTTGTCATAAACTGGATGGTTTTTTGGATCATACCCAGCAGAACAGACAAAATTTAGTATCTTATTCCAGGAAGAATTTTGAGTATCTGAATGAAAGTGTCTTTCGCTTTTGATTTTAAATTAATCCTGCTGCTTTGTTAACTCCTGAGAAGATTGCAGAAGATTGTGGGCAAAAGTTGGTTAGAGACTGGGATGCAGGAGGGGATATAATTCAGGCCCATGGATATGGGCTTCCAGGTCCTAGGTAGGAGCTAGGTAATACAAAATACTGGAAAAGAGGGAGAGATATGAGCGATAGAGTCCTTGCACTTGAACCTGTTCCTTGTCCTTTTGTTGTGGAGTTCTTTGCCTAGACTGCTTACTGTCAGAGGTTTTAGTATTTCAACCTAATAAAAGGCACCTGAATTAGAGCTGTAGCTGTTCAATTCTTTCACTTGAGTTAATTGAAGTAATTTTACATCAATAGCAAAGTCATACCTTGTTAAACATGTTAAATAGGGCAAAATCATGGGACAAATTTCAGCTCAGTAAGAGGTTTCTCAGGGGAGTTTGAGGACTGTGCTTTCTGCTCACTTTCTGCTGCCTCCCATTTTAATGTCAATGCATTACTGTAGCTTTAAAAGCAAAATCCCAGCAGCTGAGTGTGGCCAGGTGTGCAGAGTAGCGGGGGGATGCTGCTGCCTGCAGTGGTAGTCTCACTTGTCCCTGCAGCAGGCTCTGGTTCTGTTCTTACTGAGGTGCCTGCTTTGTTCTGTGAGCTGCAGAGGTGAAACTTAAAGCCTTTGTGACATGTGCTTTTCTAACTGTTACCTTGGACCCTGACTCTGGCTTCCAGTGTTAACTGTGATGTTAGGGGGATTGCTCTGCATAAATCAGCCAATTGGTATTACTCCTCCAAGCATTGTCATGATTTTTCAAGCCCTCTCCTAGCAATGGCAGGGTTATTTTTGCAATATTTATGTGATTTAGACACCAGCCCAGGACTTCCAGATGAAAAATAAGATAGTTCTGTGTACTCTGCTCTCGGGCCTAGTGTGGGATCTGTCATTTACTTGGACTTTGCAACTCTGTGTGTCAAGGCACAAGCTGTGAATTCACCTCCCCACAGAATCGCATTGTCATGCCCAGCTGTTTGAAGGTTTCTGTTGAAAAACACGTGCCTGCAGCCCACAGGGCTGAGCTCCCATAGCCAGAGAGCTGGGCTAAGCCAGTGCCCCATGCTGCAGACGATGCTGCACTGGCCACAGCATCTGCCCTTGCTGAAGGACCCTGCTGCAAAGCTCATGGAGCAGCTTTGTCAGTAAGAGGTAAAGCAGGGAGGTGAGCAGATGGATTTTGAGCCTTCCCTCATCTGGGTCATTTAGCCCTTGTCTATGTCTTTCCCCTTTGCTATCAACCTGAGATGATAACAGTAACTAGCTGAACAAGGGACAGAGAGCAGAGTACTGCCCCTTGCGCTGGTAGTTATGCCTTCTTTATACCCAGGAACACTAAAAATCAGGCATGTCCCTGGTGTATCCAGCACAGCTCTAGGGCTGGAGCTGTGGCCAGGATACCTCTCTGGGCATGGACAGAGGAGGGATTACCTCTGGTGTTATTGAGCTGGGGTAGGAGAAAAGGTCTCTTCCTGCAGCCAGGCATCTTCTCACCACTTAGGAAGATTTATAGCCTCCCTTGTTGCCTGGACAGGGAGAAGAGGTTCCTGAGCCAGCACCTTTAGAGATTTCTCCTGGTGTTGGAAGGGATGAAGCTGCCAAGAGCAGTTTGTAAGTCTCGCCGTATCAGCATCTGCCCCGACCTGAGGGCTGAGATTGAGAGTTTAACTTGTCATTTGGATTTTGGTAGCCCCCAGAGGGTCCTGGCTGAGCTGAGGGTCACAGCGATATCTAGCATGTAGGTCCACGGCAGAACATGGTACTTGCTGAAGATGGGTGTCATTTTTTTTCTTTAAATAACTATTCCTTTCACCTGCACTATTTCTTCACCTTTTACTTGTTGCCCAATGAGAAAACATCCTACCTCACACATAAAACCTCTTCTACTCTTCTTGGCATACTTATGTGTATATATGACCCACTAGGTGCCTCAAGACAAGCCTATGCCTGCTCCTGTCCTGAGCTCACTGCTGTCCTAGAGAAGACCAGGAGTATGTGGCTGCTGTCCTTCCTTTGCTTCCTGGAAGCTCTGTGCTCTGGATCTGCAATGTTGTAGCCAAATGCATGACCTTCCCTGGTGTTGAGCAAGATAAATTCCCTTTGGGCCTCTCAAGTAAGCTGAGAACTAAACCAGCTTTGTGGGCTGTGGCTCCATTGTAACCAACACCTTGTCACAGACCAGCCTGTTCCCGATAATAGGGAAGCAGGATGCTGGGCAGATCCTTACTTTCCTTGTAGAGCTTATGCCTTCTTCCCTCCAGCTCATCACCTTTGTCTCCATTCTCCTGGAGCTCTTGCTCTGTGGGTCCAACCACCCCCTTGATATCTATTAGTGTTTCTCATGTTTCTTACCACTCCTTCAGGCACAGCCACACAGTTGACCCTAACTGGTAAGGGTGGTAGTCCAAACAGAAGTTGGAAATGGGAGGGTCCCAAACAGCAGCTGCTCTGTTTCTTTTCTGTGTCCTGTCCCCACCTGGGACAGGAAAGCAGTGGAGGAGCAATAGAGCGCTTTTATTCTCCCATGTCTGCACCCTTACCTGCTTAGTTTGGCCAGAGATACTTCAGCTGTCTGAAGATTGTATTTACCAGGATCTTGTCCGTGACTTTTGTTCTCACCTTTTAATTGATCAAGCACGAGTGGAGAGGCTGTCAGAAAATTGTATCAAATTCTGCTCTACCACATCCCTATAGCCCCCCCAGGGCTTAGTGTGTGGGGCCACCCAAATTCCACTTCTAATTGTTCACACTGTAACTTCTTCCCCTTACACCCCACTTCCTAGCATGTCTGAACTGGGTCCTCAAAAAACAACTCTGCATCTGACTATTCCCAAATAATTATCATGTAATTCTTCTCCCAAAATAAAGTTAGGTGTGGGTGAGGCGCGTTCATTTTCAGTGATGTAGCAACATCCCTTACACAACAGAAATGTTGGGTGTTTCACCAAACTGAGGAGGGGATGATGGCTTTAGGAGTGTGACTAAGGGGCGTCAGTGTGCCACAGGTTGCATGTTATCTCTGGGGTTGTTTTCAGGGTTTGCCTCCTTCCACACAATGAGTATCCTGGCACCTGCTTTCCCTTCCCAGCCCTTTCCCTGGAGCCTCCCGTGATTGATCCATAGTGCAGCAGCTCTCGACTCCTGCTGTGCTCTCAGGATTTGGGATTTCTCTCGGTTGATTGTGCTGTGACCTGGGTTTGCTCCTGCTCTGTCTGTGCTGAGCGAGGTGCCTTGCCAGCCATGTGAGGGCCAAAGCCAGAACATACCTCTTAGCATTCCCATCAAGCTCTGCAGGCCTCCCTGTAAAGTTGCACAGACATCAAGGGCCCAGAGGGAACCAGCCATTCTGGCTGGACAGAAAGAGAAATGAAATCCAGCTGAGCTGGTTCTGTAGCGGTAACCAGGGATTGAGCACCAAGTGTCCCTGCTGGTGCTATGGCCCAGCAGAGCTCTTCCAGCTGCTCTCCCTGCAGGTCAGGCTGCTGATTTTTGAGCCTTGGGAGCACAGAGAAGAGGTTTTCTGAAAAACTTCCCTGATACACCCTGACTTTGGTTGTTGGGGAGTTTTGGTGGATTTTTTTTTTTTTTTTTTTTTAATGGGGAAGGCATGGGGGATGGGGATGGATGTTCCCCAGTGAAGAACTCCAGACAGCTCTCTTTTCCCAGCTTGAGAACTTCTGGCTTGCAGCTACAGTCATATGTGATAGTCACCCAAGTGCATGACAGATCATTTCATGCTGCATTAATGGCATGTTTCTCTCCTTGCAGTGATGAAGATAATGAAGGTGCTACCGTGCCCTGCTGCTCTTCTTTTCCTAGTGACTGCATTCACTCTGGAGCCATCTTATTGTGCCAAGGTTCTGATCATGCCCACCATAGTCTTTGACAGCCACTTGCGAGTCTTCATGCGGGTGGCAGAGGCACTGACTGACCGGGGCCATGATCCCGTGCTACTTCTTCATGAAGGTCGGGATGTGGAAACCTACATGCCTGCTTTCCGTGTGCAGAGGTACTGGGGTATCTTCAGCACAGAGAGTGCAGATGCCTGGGTGCAGGAAAAGATAAAGCGTGTCTTTCAAGGGAAGATGACCTCCTTGGAGATGTTTTCCTTTTTGGAGAAGTACCTGGAAAACTGTCACATAGTACTAGGAAACTCTACCCTTCTTCAGAAACTCCAGCGTGAGCACTTTGACCTGCTGTTGGTGGACCCCAATGAGATGTGCGGATTTATCCTTGCCCACATCCTACACGTCAAATATGCTGTGATTTCCACTGGTTTCTGGTTCCCAGCAGAGATCGGTGCCACTTCCCCCATTGCCTATGTCCCTGAATTCAACTCCCTGATGACAGACAGAATGGGCTTCTTTGGTAGGGCTTGGAATCTCCTAGTCTACGTGATCACTCGTGTGGCTACAAAGATGGTCATCCTGCCCAAGTTTGATCGTCTCATGGAGAAGCATAGGGTGGAGCCCAAGACATCCATGTTGGACCTTGTTCATGGAACTAGTCTTTTCTTCCTCTGTAATGATGTGGTGTTGGACTTTCCCCGTCCAACACTGCCCCATGTCATTTTCACAGGGGGGATCCTCGCTGAGCCTGCAAAGCCCCTTCCAGTGGTAAGTGCAGGAAAGCTTTGAGCTATGATTGCACATTAACTGGGTGAGTTTTTCCATATAGATCTTCTTTTGAAGAACTTTGTAGAAGTTCTGAAGCATTGGGAGTTTGGAAAACTGCTGTGTTTCAGTACTTGTGGGTGCATCAGGGAGACAGAGAAAATTGAGGGCTGTCAGGCTGCAGAGAGGATGTAGAATTAAGTTGTCCACTCTGAAGTGGGATTTGGCTTCCCTGTCTATGTAAAATGGTGTATGGGACTCCTAAGATGGAAGTGTTGCTCCTGGGACTTGATCACAAGTAGTTTGTTTGCTCCTATGCTGAAGCGGAAATGCGAAGAGCAATTATTCTTCCTTGCTTCATCACGGATATATGTTAATCCAGAATTTCCTCCTTCACCCTATTTCTCTCAGGGTATTTCTGCTCTTGAGCTTATAGTCTTAAGAAACCATAGAGGAGAGCTGTGGAATCCCAAAGTGTACAAAACTGAGGGGTATCATCCCCTTTTTTCTCAAGGTCCAGCCCTGACAGAAGACTCCTGGGGCATTCCAGAGGCTTTCTGTGGCCTATACTTCACCTTAAAGCAAGCTCTTAAAGCCTTCAGCTGAAGACACTGTTGGAACAGTCTGCCTTCTTCTTACTGCCTTACCACTTTTACAAACACTGGGGTGAAATAAACCTGGATAATAAAACTTGAGCAGTCAAGCTGTCCTGGTGTCCTGACTGAGGAGCTGAAATGGAGATAAGATTTCAACTTTTAAATTATTAGAGGCCTGTCAGGATCTCTGATGACACCTTTAATGGAGACTGTAGATGCAAATATTTTTCAGTTAAAAAGAAAAAATGAGATCAGGGGCCTTAGTAAAGAAGTTCTCCAGATATGTGTGACTGCACATCAGCCGTTCCCATGTGGCATGGTGTGCAGGTAATGAAATGCACGTAGCATGCTCCGAAAGCTGTGTCAGAGAGTGGTTGCCTCACAGCTCTTGCAAAACACTGGCTTGGTTCAATCTGCCTGTGTACATACCTGCCTTATAAAGAAGGGAGTAGTTTGGTAGGGCATTACTCATGTGCTTCATAGCTTCCAGAACAGATCCCAGGGTGCCTAAGGAAAGAATGATGGAGATAGATTGGGAGTCCTGCAGTAGGTGGTGACTGTAATACTAGCAGGCAGGCATGCCTGTGTCCAGGTTACGGGATGCCAACAGAAGAAAGGGCCTCTGTAGGTCTAGGTGTAGCTTAAAGAATGTCCCATCTGAACTGGAGCAGGGTTTTGTAATTAAGGTGTTTATGTCCTCCTATTTGAAACACTATGATTTTTGAGTGCTTCTAACTAGGACTTGGTGGAACGTAGATGTGTATTTGAGAGATAGTGAGAATGTTTAGTGGTCACTTATGTTTCCCTAGCAACTTTAATACTGTCTCTGAAAGTGAACTGTTGAGGCCCAGTTATACCAGATAATATAATTATCTGTTTTATGAGTCATTTTACATTTATTTAGAAAAATAAAACTAGCACTTTCTCTTCTGTGGCACTTTCAGTTGTTGTACTTCTCCAAGGATGAAATTCAAGAGAATGGATAAACCAAAATCTCTCAGTTGTAAGCTTCTTGATACTTGGATTGTTTTAGAGCAGTTTAAGCGTTTCTGCAAAGATAGGCTTAAGTCCCTGAAGCATGCAACAAAGGACAAATAACCCCAGAGAGTAACAGTAAGATAACCTATAGACTACTATAATATTCTGAATTAATCACTTCATTTTTCTCAATTAATTAAATTATTTAATAATATCAATTAATAATTAATTAATGTTCTCCTGCATGTTTATTTCAAGGAAGCATTCATATTCAGAGATAGATTTATTAAACCTCCCTAAAATGCTCCTGACTGGGATGCATAGGAAGCTTGAAGCAGGACAGAGTCCATATGAGAAAACAGACTCAGCCCAGCCTGGCATATGTTTGTTCCACAGCAGCTGTAGTAGCTGATTACTTCTCCCTGCCTTCTGGCCTTGGTTGAAAAAAGTACTCTGTTCTCACTACACATCTGTTTATGTAGCGTTACAGGTGGCCTCTAAATGAAGGACAAATAACTGTGTTTTTTACTGGATCTGTAGCTAACTCTCTGCCTAGTGGTCAAAAACTAGATCTGCTGCTTGCAAGTAGCTATCCTGGCAAGATTGCCAAACCTTTTTCCACCTCCAGGAGCCTTCAACATTGGAGAGTTTGTGGGGAATCTCCAACAAGATGTTGTTCCTGAATATGTGATGTTTTGTCTGTTGTATTGGCCTACAGCTAGAGATCCTGACAGACTGCCTGTCTTAGTGTGATAGGAAAAGAGTCTTCCCCATTTCCTTCTCTACTCCCATGTTCCTATATGGGCCCTATGCTTTCAGAACCTTTCTTGTCAAAGAGTGTTTGTGTTACCTTCAGTGCAGGAAGTAATGCTATGAAATGCAAGTTTTGGACACACAGTGAGATTAGAATTAATTTCCTGGTGAAAACCATGTAGCTTTGTGCTCCAGGTGGATTTAGTTTCATCTTCTCTGTCTTTCTACTGACAGAGGCAAGAGTGAGAAGGGCCTTTCTCCAACAAGACTTCAAGGCAGCTGTGTGTGTTTTGCCCACAGGGTCTGCGTCTCTGGGTGGAAGCAGCAGAGGCAGGTGTCGTTGTTGTCTCCTTTGGCATTGGGATCCGAGCTCTTCCAAGTGATTTGGTGGAGAAGATGGCTGGGGCATTTGCTCGCCTCCCACAAAGGGTGGTGTGGAGGTGAGGAGGGAAAGGGATTCCTTTTAACTTGAGTTGGATGAAAACCAATGTTGAGAGGTTATTAATTTCAAAACACAGAATTTTCTCTCTGTCTCTGATTGAATTTATTTGGTTTTGTGTGTTTCTTTTCCCTTTTTTATCCCGTCTCTGTCTCTTCCCACAGATACTTTGGTCAGAAGCCAAGAAACCTGGGTGAGAATACGCTGATGATGGGGTGGCTGCCCCAGAACGACCTGCTAGGTAAGGCTGGATTCTATTTGTGTATGCCACTAGCAACATCACTGGAGTTTAGCCCAAACCACAGCAAAGGCATACAAGGACAACAGCACCTGTGTGGGTCTAAGTCTCTTGCTTCTTGGGGGTCTGATTTGTACAAAACATGATCCTCACCTAACACCTGCTTGAAGCTGCTTGGATCCTGCCTCCCTTCTCCTACAGGCACTACTCAGCAAGTCTTAGGCTGCTAAAAGCCACGTGTGTTCCCAAAGAGTAGCATTCTCTTTGCTCAGCATGCCTGTTTTTAATTAAACACACATCAGTGCTGTGAGTAGCCTCTGGTAACCCTGTTTCAACATGGAAGGCACTGACCAGCTTCCGTTTCTTTACCTGCAGGCCACCCCAATGTGAAAGCCTTTGTCAGCCACTGTGGGATGAATGGTGTGTTTGAGGCAATTTACCATGGTGTGCCAGTGGTGGGATTTCCTTTCTATGGGGACCAGTTCGACATCATGACCAGAGTGCAGGCAAAGGGCATGGGTATCCTCATGGACTGGAGCAGAGTAAAAGAAGAGGAACTTTACCAGGCTGTAATCACAGTCATCTCTGACCCCAGGTGAGGCATCTGGAAACATCAAGCTCTTCCTTGGTTCAGACTTTGTGTCAGGACCAGTGTGTTTTTGTTGACCACGACACAACATGTGGTGGCTTCTGGACAAAGCACAGTTGAAAGCATTGTTCAGCTGGCCAGATATATTAGTGCCTCTAAATCCTTAGATGCAGTCCAGGGGGAGATACTCCAGCATTTCCTGTTGGAGGGTGTGATCTAGTCTTGTTTGACTGTAATGTTCTTAGAAAGCTTTCTGAGATGCTGAGGCACAGACCTCTTCTTCTCTTAATGCCAGCCTGTCATCAGGGAAAGTGAGATCACAAACTCTCCTTGGGATCTCCCTGATCTTGTCCAAACAGCTTTCTGCAGAAACAGAGAGGGGGCTACAGGTAATGTTCCATCTGTTCCTTCTGACAAGGAGATATCCTGCCCTTTGTTAGAACTGCTGCAGCAGTGGCACAGGGCTCCAATTTTCTGACAGGACATGCAACTGTTGGTGCTTGAAATGCTGTCTGAGAGCTTGATTTTTTTTTTAATATTTTGTATTTCTTACCTCTTAGGAGGTGTTGCAACTTGGTACCTTGAAGGATTTGGCCAGTCACCAAGTGTGTAACTTTTACTTGATGTTGGGTGAGGTTTTGGATGCAAATTCCTCTCAGAAAGTACAATACACATGAACTTGCTGAACAGGTACTTGTGAGCTGAACTGTTAGTGTTGTTAACAAAACCCAAAATAAAATACACTCTGGCTTGTGCTTCCATGGCTAGCAATTGCCACCAGGGTGGCTTTCAGAAGAAGAATGGAAGAAATTTGCCATTCTCACAAGGTATTATTTGGGACTTGAAAGCATCACTGGATGTCTCAGACCACTTCTCAGGTACGAAGCTCTTGTCAAAAGGTTAACTTCTTATCTTCTTCCCTTACAGCTACAGAAAAGCAGCCCAGCTCATCTCAGCTCTGCACCTGGACAGACCGATGCATGCTCTCAACAGGACAGTGTATTGGCTGGAGTATATCCTTCGTCACAATGGGGCATCCTATCTTCGCCCTGCTGTGTATGACCTCTCCTTGTATGAGTATTTCTGCTTGGACATCTTGGCTGTTCTCTTGTTGTGTCTGGCCGGTACTGGATTTGTTCTCTACAAATCTGTGGTGTGGTGCAGAAGGAAGGGGGCCACCCCTGTGTATCAGAACGGCAATTGTATGAAAGGCCACTTCACAGAAGAGAAAAAACTGCAGTAGTGGCTCAGTGTGTTCCAGGGCAAATCCTGTCACTGTGAAACGAACTGCTGCTGTGCCAAGAAATGTATGGCATGCAGGCACGGAGAGTTGAAAGATCCGTGGGTCTGGATGAGAAGAGAGTGGGGAGGGAGGAGTATTGCAAAGGCCTGTGTGCACACCTCTGTGTACAGCACCTGTGGGCGGGGGGGGCAAATTCAGGCGTGGGTGGGAGCACTTGGCCAGGATGCTGGGAATGGGGCATGGGTAGGTAGACTTCCAGGGAGGAGTGCAAGTTGTTGCCTTTGTATTGCATGTTGGTTTAGATGCTGGTGTTGCTCTTCTGGCTTTTTGGATCATGGAGGCTCTGGAGGTAGGAACAGCATTTCATGAGTGGCAGACACCATTTCTCCTCTGCCTTGTTACGAAAAGCCCCAGGAGTCAGAATACCTTTATGTGCAGGTGAGGACCTGAAGTAGAGCTGTGGATAGGGAAGGGCACTGAAAGCATCATCTACAAGAGAGCAAAATTGGTCTGTTTTAAATTCTGCGGGTAAATATTGTTCTTCCTGCTTCAATCATCCCTCTGCAATCCTGTTTATGTTTGAGCTAAATTATTATTTTTTAAAATAAAGTTACATTCTTTCTCCTGTGTGGCAGTTCTCTGGCCTTGGTTTAATGTGAACCCATGATACTTGTTCAGAAAGTTGTTCAAGCAAGATTGAAGTGATTTTTCCTTCTCATTACTGCTGCTGTGTTCTCTGCATACCTCTGTCAGCAATTTTTTGGCCTTTCCACAGGGTTTCATGCAGTGCCTTCCCTCCTCTGCCAGCATGTGGCACACACCCATGCCCATGGCATCCCTGAATCTGTGATGAAAGAAGAATCTGGAACAGATGCAAGTGCCAGGACCACAAGAAGAGCAATCACTAGCTCAGAGAGCTGGTCATAGGCAATGGGCCATATAGCATGTTTATAGAAGCAGAAAGCTCTGGTCTTTCTGAAGAAAGGGAAACATCTGCTCATTTTGATGTGAACAAGCATACACTGTTGCCCCACCTGGGGACACAGTGTGGGGCGATACCCGATGTGTTTTTACTCACCCTGGACTCTAAGGCAAACCCATGCTTGGGTGCAGTTGCAGGTGCAATCAGCAGCATTGGCTGATGGTCCCACTGGTAGTGCCCCATGCTGAGGGTCAAAGACTCTGCTCCATGTTCCCAGCTGGGGACATTGCAGTGCTGGTACAAGTTGGAGAGTAACCTCACTGCCACAGCTGCCCTCAGTGATGTTTCTAGGCTCTGCTCTTGCTATTGCATATGTTTCTAGATAAAAGGTGTATTACCACATGCAACCCAGTGAAACAGCATTTTGAGGGGACTCCTGAGATGCTCTAGGTTGGGATAGTGCCCAGCTCTGACTTGGTGGCTCCTCAGTGGTCAGCCAGTGTTGTTTTCCCTCTCCAGCCCTCAGCTTTTAGAGGGGCTGTGGTGAAGATGACTTTGGACAAGGATCTCATTTGCCATCAAGGACAGATGAGAAGAGCCCACAGATCCAGCCTATAACTATCTGGGACCTGTAACTATCTCATGGCAGAAGTTCCTCTCCCTGGAGCTTCCTACTGCCTCCTGGTGTGCCCAAGCATGACAATAGTGAGTGGTGGGCATGACAAGCCATCAGTCTTGCTCTGTAGTAGCCCTTTGTGGCTTCATGCCCTCTTGAGCTGAGGATGTGGAGTCTAATTGTTCCTAATAGGAGACAGAGGGAGATCAGAGCAAGTTGAGCTGCTAACAGATACTAGGGGAAAAACGGGGGTTGTAAGTAAGTGGTAGAAACACTGTCTGCCAGGCACTTTTCTGTCTGCAAGTTGAAATTTAAAGCTTGATGTGATTTCATGTTTATTTTAGGATAAAAAAAGATACTGCCACAAGTTTTCAGCATTCCTGACTGTTGTCAGTTGCACTATGGTGACCTTGTTGTCATCTCCTAGCAGGTAAGTGTGGATAAGAGGGTGGGGGTGGGACTTTTTGTCATTTCTGAGGTGGAAGGAGATCATTACTGCTGCCTACATGAGAGTTTGGATGTTCAGATTAGGCTGAATATAGCAAGAGAGTTGGCAAGCTTGTGGCTTGGTGACAATGTTGTATTGTTTTGAACTTTAAGAAAAAATAGCAACAGGATATAAGCACCATGTTTGCAAACTGGTGCACTAACAAGGGCACATTGGCCTGATGGGGACAGAGACCTGCACATTGCTTTGCCTGCAAACAAAGGAGCAGACAAGAGTCTTTGAGACCCAAGGAGCCTTTGTGGGCTAACAAAAACGCGAGTCTATTTTCATACGCTGCCTCCTTGCTACTCACAATTCCAGAAAGAAGTTCAAGCCAGCAGCATTATGGATGTATATATATGCAGCATTAATATGTTGTCTCCCATCAGATGTACCCTTAACTTCTTGAGCTTCCCATAACTATCATTTCCAAAGGTATTGCAGAGTTAGGAGGCATGCCTATCCATGCCTATCAAAATATATATAGTATTTTAAAAAATAATTCAACCATTTGGTGAGAACTGCTTCTAATGGAGTAAAGCACTAACCTTCCCCAGGACTGAGTAAGAAGTGGACATTAAAAAATATCCCTTAAGTGAAGAGTCTTCCCTGTGAACAGGCTGTGTACAAGCTTAGAAACTGTCATGAGCCATTCTTTAAGTTACAAGGTAGTTTTATGCAAGTAGTTGAATATACTCACTAAAGATGAGGGCTTCTCTAGCTTTTCCAGCTTTATTCTTGTGCTCTTCTAAATTTTTTCTCTTCCTTTTAAACACATAGCTTTCTCTCTTTACTTTTCTCCTTGTTATTCTTTCGGTATTGAATACTGAAGGGAAGTATAACAAGGCCTTAAGCTAGTTATTAAGTTAAATTAGGAGTAATGAGTAGCCTGTCACACACTGAAAGCCTTGGTGGGGGAAGGGATGGAGGTGAGCTTTATCCTTCAGGCATATCCTGATCTCTGGGCACAGTGCCTCTCAGTTACTGAGTGCCCTCCCATGTCATAGGGGATTGAGGCAGGCAAGCAGGGCTGTGGTGTAACTTGGGAAATTTAAATTGTGGTTTATGAGGCAGCAAGTAGGGAGCAAGCCTTTTTTTTTCTTTCTTTTTCCCCTCAAGGAAAAGTAGGACATGAGTCAATACTTTTCAGAAGGCTGAAGAAGCCTCACATAGGAGCTGCAGCCCCAGCTGAGCCCTGCACAGCGCAAAGTCGCCTTCTTGGCAAGACACGGGGAGCCTGAGCAGGACGCGGCAATGCCAGCGGGATCGCTGCTGTGCGGGGATCTGGCTGCGAGGGCCCCGAGCTGCTCAGGGCAGGCAGGAGCCAGCTTTTCTGGTTCACCCGGCCCCACAGCTTCTCACAAACCTGCTCTCTGCGTGAGGCACGGCAGCCCTGCGATCGGGAGCCATCCCGGCGTTGGAAACACCCTGGGTTTGCAATGAGTGTCTTTTCCAGCTGATGGCTGTCCAGCTCTGCCCAAACTCTGGGGTGGGGGAAGATCCTCTGCTGGAAGCAGCTCCTTGCGGGGGATAGGGAAAGGGTCAGGCCCAACGCTCGCGCAACTCCTGTTATGACCCCTCTCCTTAGCCCAGCAGCAGTGGCTGCACCATTGCTGGAGCACACAGAGGAGCCTGGCAGTGTCTCAGAAGCTGCTCCCCTGAAGGACTGTGCAACCAGCCCATAAACTACTGCGGCTCATCCCCGCTGCTTGGCTTTGGGAGGGTCCCCGCATACCCCTGGCAGCATCTCCACGGGAGTGCCTGGCCGTGGGCTGCAGGAGGGCCACGTCAACTCCGCAGCTGGTTTTTCCAGCCTGGTAAGGTGGCGGCACCAAACTGTGTCAACAAAATTTGGCTAATAAAGAGCAGTTGTCTCCCCCTGCAGGCGAATGTGAAATCACTGCATCTGGGAGAGGAAAGCCTAGAGGAGACGATGAATTTGACTCACTCCATCGTTTAATGACAGCGAGCAAAGCGCATCTCTGTGCCAGGAAATTCCTTCCCTTTGGCTAATGCAGGAGGCTCAGCCCCAGCCACCCACCTCTGACAGGCAGGCTCTGCCCATGGACATCTCCCTCATGGCCTCCATGTACATCTCTGATGCTCTTGATTTCGTGGGCAATACTTTTCTGTGATGCTTCCATGCTAAAAATATTTCCCACAGAGGAACCAATGAGCCCAGATTTCTATGGGTGCCCAGTCTTCAGCAATGGCCATTTGCTATCAAGACCACTGTTGGAGTAGGCAAATCTCTCATCCCTGTCAGGACTTCCTCCACGGCAGATGGAACTGCACAGCAGGGAATATCACAGTAAATACTCCTGTTCCTGGGATCAGAGAATTATCAAATTGGCGCCAAGGTTCCAATCCTGATTTTTTTCAGGCGGAAGGTTTCCTCGGGGCATGAACAATGCCTTTCAGTCCTGGGGATTGTTGGGCTGAGCATTTTGCCTAGGGCAGCAGTGCCCTCTGGAGCTTACTCTGATTTGACCAGCCAAATAAAGACTAATGCCCATTGAACACATGGCTGTACTGCTTAATGTGTAAGCCCTCCTCAGCTGGGGATTACCTGACTCACCAGCTGTGTTGTAGGGGCTGGAGTCCTCCAGGCCACTGGAGTCACAAGTCATCTTCCCTGATGCTGACTTCATACTCCTGTGGTGTCAGACCAAGTGGCAACTCACAGGAAGGGATATTCCAAAATATAGCACTGCTCTCCCCAGCATCAGTCTGAACATTGCTGTCCTTCATTCCTGGCAGAGAAAAGCCAGCTGCTAATCTTGGCGCAAGCAATGTGTGTAAGGAACAATGTGATACAAACCACCAGTGGTATCTGACAGGAGCACTCCCATTGTCCCACTTAGACAGTAGTGTTGGGTGGGCAGGGGAGATGGAGGTGAGCTGAAGAGCAGCACCAGGCACAGCGGCATCAGGGGCTCCCCTGTGGGTGGCTTATGGCAGAAGTCTGCTTGGTCACACTGTGTGGGGACCCTGCAGCATCAGCAGCTTCTCAGGTGGTCTGCGCCCTCTCCTGGTAATGGAAATGAGAAAATTGCCACCTGCAAATAAGACAAAATTCTTGGATAGTGAGAGATGAATTTTTGGCAGGCTTTAGAGGATGCAGTGACACTTTGGAGCTTGTAAATCAGATTTGTTACCTTTCAGGGAGAAGGGTCAAGCATAAATTACAGGTCACAATATGCATCATTCTCAGGGTGCAGAGGGGTATGTAGATGGGCTACTCCTTGTGGAGTGGGAAGGACCAGCTGCTCTGCAAGGCTCACAGAGCCAAATTGTGATGGCAAGGTCGGTGGGCCAGCACTTCCCTGCCAGGGCCAGGCCTTCCCTGCTAGGGCCAGCCAAACTGCAGGATGGAGGAAACTTGTGCAAGACCTTGGCACTTACAGCAGCTTCTGCCTGCCTAGAGAGAAAAGGAAGCAAGTCCTGAAGGCAGTGCATGGAAAGGAGCTATTCTCCAGGGTACTTAGGCAAGGCATGATCTCAAAAAACAGAAAGGCCTACCCAAGGCCTACCCTTCCCTTGGGAAGGTCCTTCCCAAGCTGTGCTTTTGGAAGGGCTCCCCACAACCTTGCAAACCAGGGAGACATTACACACCACTCAGGAGCTGGGCATCATGCCTTTCAGGACAGCTGAGGGGAGCCGATCACTCCAAATAGCTTACAGGTCTGTTGGGGTTCAGAAATCTCCTCCTTCCCTTCTCAGCCTTTTTTTCCCCCCCTTGCTCAGGGACCAGCTGCTAAGATGCTTTTCCCCTCTCCAGCTGAGCCTGTTTACTCCTGGCAGGACCATTCTACCTGCTGCTATAAAAGATTGTGGAGAGGAGGGAGCTGTGGCTAGTTGTTTTTCAGCTTCTAGCATCTATGCTCTGTGGTGTCTGTAGCAGGAATGGCTGTGTAACCAATTTTTTAAGGAAAACTTTTGAGTTATTCTTTATTAATAAATTTGTACTAATGCTGTGATAGTAAGGCTGTTGATTAACATAATCCCTGTCTCCTTTGGGTTCAGTTATGAGTGTTTTGATAAGGTAAGCTCTTCCAAGATCAAACTGTGTGCTGGTGTAAAACTCAGCTACTTTAGTAAGGAGCTTTGCAGAGTTGAGTTTTCTGCTGTTATTGGCAAATCTGGAGAAAGGGGGGGGGGGTCCCGCTTTATTGTGAAGAGGTAAGTGTGCCCGTAGTGATATGCAGAACCATTTACCAGTAGTTTAAATGAAGTTATTTTTGTTAAATCCAAGACAACAAAAAAGATTGGAATGCTAGAATGGTAGTGAGTTACACATCAGAGCAGAATGGTAGATGGTGGAATATAGATAATATAGATGGTACCAGCAGTGTTCACTGGGGTATTAGTAGCCCCACGTATCTAATGTCTGCTCCTAGAAAAGTATGTTAATAAACAGAAGAAGAATACTAAAGCATTCTTGCAAGCAACGCAGATTAATCTGTGTATCTTGCTGGGGGAAAAAAACCAAAAAACA
>VYZS01016973.1:6143-20165 GCA_013400695.1 Neodrepanis coruscans
AGAGCTTCATGTTTCCTTGGAAGATGTTTCTGATAGAAGACTCTCTGTATCTACAGAGAATGCAATCCACAAGAGGCACTTGCTTCTGGCCACTATCAGAAAAAAAGTTTCAACCTGATACAAAACAAAGACAACTCTTATCTAGTAGTTCTAGCTCTAATGAAAACCTAATAGTATTTTATTGTAGAAACAGTCCTAAAGAAACCTGTCACAAGGCAGTGATGTACACACTTAAAGACTGTATGGTGAAAACTCGTTCTAGTACATAAGACTCTCTTTTAAATCTAATCTGTGATTGAGCCAGTAAAAATTTGGATAACCTTTCTGCAGTAAGAAGCATTACTTTTAATTCAGATGTATGGGAATATTAAGTAATTACATTACAATTATAAATTGCTATAAAAAAGCATTACTGACATTTTTCTCTGCAGAAAAGAACTGAAACAAATTCTATGCATATTTCAATGGCAGTGAAATACTTTTCAGATTGCCCTTGGTAATCTGTGCCCATATCTCTGCTGCTCCAGTTAAATGAACATATCCCTTGAAGACTCTGCATGAATTGGCTATGGGCTCTTTTAATAAAGAGTTTCTGCACTCAGAATGGGAGGAAACCCTATACGTAGGTATCTGAAATTCCTTGATCAACCCCGTGCTTCTGTTATTTGGTCAGAGCCTTATTCCAGCACAAACTGCCTGTTCAGTTATTGCATGTATGTCTAGGTGCAGAAATATCTGTGGATGCAAGAGTGTCCAAAAACTGCTCAAAAATAAAAAAAGATAGGGCCTTGAGAGTGCAATTTAACATAAAAGTGTTCGGCTCACACCAGTTTTTCAATGCACCTGTATTCTGCAAGTGAAGAATGCCAGATGTGTGGCTTAAGATGGAAAGAACGATTGTACTACATAAGCTTCAGAACTACTTCAGTGTAAAACAAGTGGTTGGCAAAACAAAACTCTCCCCTCATAAGACAGGGATGCCCGCCAATCGATTTCTCTACGCTTTGCATTTGTTGATATTTCTATTTGTTGTTTAGCTAAGAGGGAACATGTACGGCATTCACGTCACTCATGTGCAACCTACTGTAGACAGGATGGAAATCCCCCCGGCTGTGGGGGTGCTTATCCTCACTTAACTCGTAAAGGCAGACTGGAGGAAGATGGCGGCCAAATTTTTGGCGAAGGGAAGGGTGGTCGGAGGTGTGCTGCTGTGGCGATACCTGTCCCTGCGCGGAAATTCCAGCGGGGCCGCGGGGCAGCGGAGCCGAAGCGCAGGGGCCCGGGAGAGGTGCAGGTGCGGGAGCGGTGAGGGAGCACTGCGGACGGAGACTGTGGACGGGGGCTGCAGGGCGTCTGGCGGCCACCGGGGGGCTTCATTACCCCTCGAAAGGAGCTCTGCCGGGAGCCGCTTCCCGACAAAGCGGTTTGCTAGTGCTAATAGAGCCCAGCTGTTCTGCTCCCGTGGCGGAGCATTTGCTGTTAGCTCAGTTTTTAGCCATTTCATGGTGTCTAAGTCTCCATGTTTGTTTTGAGGGTCTCATGTTTGTCATCCTTAACCGAGTAGAGCCTAATACACTTAAGCACGTTTTACCCTTTTCGAGACTCTAGCATAACAACAACCGAGCCCATCTGTGGGACAGGACAGCCCCAAATGCTGGACTAAATGCTCTTTCCAGCCTGCCAGGCTCCTGTTTCTGCGCTGATACTCTGCTTTTTGCTATAAACGGGTGCTTCAATAAATTCCTTCTTAAAAAGTTAGCTGTGAGAGTAATACATATTAATAACTATAATATATTTAGGATTTTTTTAATCACTTATATTCATTCATAAGATCTTAAAGTGCTTTTTAAATGAGGTCAGTGCACTTAACCCTATTGAACCACTGCTGCGAAGAATTTCCAGATGTGCTTACAGCTGATGTTGTCACTGTGCATCAGTTGGACAAATGGTCCCGTTTCTAACACCTTTAATCCAATCTGGAACCAAAACAGCGGGAAGCCTCCATATTAGAGAACGTTCTTGCTCACAGAAGCTGCCACTGCCTTGAAGAAAGGAAGAAAATAGCCTGGAAGAATTTAGAAACTGCCCCACTGTGGTTTAAATGGTTGGAGATCACTGAAGAGCTGAAACAAGGAGGAGCAGCAGTTGGCAAAAACTGAAAGAGAGAGCAGTAAGGAGAGTGAAGTTTCTTGAATAACATGTAGCTTAGAGAACTGTCACAATTTTTGAGATAGTCTTCTGCCCTTCCTCGGTGATCTGAAAGAGTGAGGGAGCTAAAGCCCCAAAAGGAGGCCTACAATTTTAGAAATGTCTCTCCTCACCATAATCCCTCCACTTTTATAACATTTTCTACGTATGACATTATACAAACTGCGTAAATGACAAATCCTTCATTTGCATTAGATTTAAGTGGCTTCCCTCCCATCACTCCTCACAGTTAAAAATACATTACAGAAATTACTATCCTGCCTAGGAAAATGTGTGATGACTCTGGTGTCTGTCGTTTATTTCTAAAACATTTTGGCACTTTTCCTCCTGAGTTGCCTTTTCCCTTCAGCTTCAAGTGGGAAAGGAAAGTGCAGGGTTAGGGCAAGATTTTTCTATTTCCCTGGTTATTGCCTACTTGCATGCCAGGCATAAAGGGATCTAAATGCTGAGCAGGAGCAGTGAAATCATCAGGAGGAAAGAAGAATAGAAAGCACAGAGAAGTCACAGTTTGGCCTGCCATCAGAATGACTGTATTGAATCAAAGGTACTGGCCCAGGATCATTTCTTCCTATAGTGACCAGTATCTACAGAAGGACTGTCAACAAACAGCAAGTGGAACTTGACCTCTCCTTTCATATGACCTTTCAGCCTCTGCAAAGGGGGCAAATTCAACCCTGCTTTCACCTCCTTGCTAATTTTGGCCCTCTGCATGCAAAAAACCCCTCTGATATCCTTCAGTTCTTTATTCCTCAGGCCTCCAGCTGATACTCCAGCGTCTCATCTCAGGGACTGCTCCTGTGGGGTGTTTCTGAACGTTAATCATGCCACAGACATCCATTTTCTCTCTGATAAGAGCCTGGCTCAATCTGCAAGGAAAGGAGGGGAATCAATCTGCCTGATTGCCATAGACCCTTCATTTTGCACTGCTCAGCCCCTTGCCAAGCAGAACAGCGGGGGAGACTCCACTCAGTTGCTCCCAGCAGGTGTCACTATGGAATGGGGAAATGCAATTCCAGGGCTGGGAAAGAAGCCTGGTTGCAGGCAGAGCATCTCTGACACTGCTGTCGAGGTAGTATGCTACTGTGTCCCAGAAACTTTCATAATTAGATCTGAAAGAGATGCGCTGCCACCCTCTGCTCTCCCTCCCTTTCCCCCTTCTATTACAGCAACCATAATTGGGGGTCAGGAAGTTTTTAAATTTTTTTTTTAAAGCATTGCTTAGCATTGAATGAAGAGACACACAACATCATGGATCACTACCCTGTGTAGTAACACAGCACAATAACGTGTAAAGTTTCTAGAACTGTTGGTAATTACTGATAAGCCCAGTTCAGCTCTCAGTTACATACAAAGCTGGGTAAACAATGGAAGGAAAAAATTAATTAGAGCCCATGTTTGCTAAAGCTGGTTAGCGATTCCATCTGATCACGTTCCTCCTCCTTTTATTCCCTTCACACAAACATTTGGGTGGTCAGGTTTTTCTGTTACCTAGGTGTGCTGGGGGGGAGTTTGTCTGAGCAAATAGTATCTCTCTTCCAGGCATGGGTCCTTCTGTCAAGTGTTTGCGCAAGCTCTGCCCTTGTATTTGTAGCTGGGAAGGGTTTTGTAGGCCGTGGAAGGTAGAAGTTAAACGATCACCTTTCACAAGCAAGAGCAGAAGTCTACACATCAAGAGCAATGGGGGAAGAGAGGAAAAGAAGGAATGAGAGCAGGTGAGAAGGACACTCATCTGGAGACATTTCACATGTATTTTGACCCCGGAGTACCCTTATACAATATGTCTTCTGTGACAGTAAGCTCAGCCTATGTGAAGAGTAAGAGGGGAATTCAGCATTTCATAGAAGACTTCTTTTACGGATGCTCTAAACACATTGGTGACATGAATGTTGGGCCTGGCTTGGATTGCCTCACTTGCTGGGAAAACTGGGATGGATCCAGTTCTTAAGAGTTTTGTCCAAGATATGTGGTAAGGCTAGATGAATGTTATTCAGCAACTTGAACACTACGTGGGCTGTTTGTCCCTCCCTGGTTCTTCATCAGGGACTAGGAAAACTTCTGTCTGTTGGGATTGAGGGTGTTGGAGGGTGTGCCGGGACTCTGAAAGCCGTATTCTCCTTCCTGACTGCTTGAACCCCCTTGCTGTGGTAGGTCTGACTTATCAAAACTAGGGAACTACATCATCTTGAGAAGGTGATCAGACCGGATGACTTCCAAATGTCCCTTCCAACTAAAACAACTCCACAACTCTATTAATGGGATCACGTGGGATCACATTTAGTTATCCATGTCCTTAAACAGTGCTCTTATTTTTCCTGCATGCCATTTATCAGTTTTAAGTAGTGTCAATGCCTGCTTTTCTGCTCTGTCATTCTCAGAGATACGGAATGTGACCAGGGTGAATATGACACCTCCTCAATTGATTATAAATATGTTGTACATCTTTCTCCTACATCCTCAGAGGGACTAGGATAATGCTTCAGGTGAGGACCATGACTGGTCAAGGGTAAACAGAGAAAAGACTTGAATGCCTTCAGCATCATCTGCCATGATCCATTCCCTGAAGTGCTCCCTCAGAGTGAGTGCATGATTGATTTCTTCAGATTCATCTCCAAAGTATAGCAACCAGGTCAGGCAATTATGGATATGGCTTGATGTTTTGCTGTCAATGAACACTTTGGTTAGACCTGGTATCTGCTTAGACTCAAGATGTGTTTCTCCTCTTGTGAAGAAATGCTTGGCAGATGGATCCATAAAATCCTATACTTAAATTCACCCCTTTTATTGCTGTTCATGCTCTGTTGTGCAAAACTGTTTTATGGGGTATTGGGAAAGGCTCAGATCAAAGCTAACGTGATCTAACCATGATACTTCCAGTAAGAACGGAAGTTCAAAAGGTAAGAAATCATCTATGAAGACAGTCATGCTTCACATACCTTTTCCTGTACTTTATACAGAGTTGGGACCATAAAAAGAAGGATTCTGGGCAGAAGCCTAATATCAGTCCATCCCTTTTACAACTAGCACATTAGACAAAAATGGCCCCATCTAACTTAGCATGTAGGGGTTTCCCCTTGGCCTCCAACCGCAGGCATCTATCACAGGAGTGTGCTTCTTAAACAAACTTGGACTGTGTGGATGTAAATTCTTCCTTCTTCCTATTTGAGTTACTGTTAGGAAAAAAATATCCCCATGTTCAAATTTTTGTTTATTCTGAATACAGTTATTGGATGTAAGCCATTCTAATTAAACCGCAAACCTCTTTTGTGGAGAGCTCAGATGTTACTGAAATTGATGTCAAGCATTACACAAATTTGTATCATTTGCACTGATCTTTTAAGTTACCCTGGCATAGAGGAATAGCAAAATCTACCACCAAACCCCAAAACAAAGACGCTGGATCTATTTATGGTTACATTTCGGCTGTCCCTCAGGTCTCTGTGGAATGTATAAAATCAGGAGCAGAGCCTGACACAGGGTGTCAGCTGACAAATGTGGGTGGTACTTGGGTGTCAGATAAAGATTCATTTAGAAATGCAGCAGAGGAGAAAAAAGCCTTCTCTTGTACTCAGCACAGCCCTGACAAATCAGGGCTCAAATTTGCTGTTATGTAGCGAAGAAACGCTTTACAAGTTGTTCCTTGTGCATGGGTTACAGAGGTGATCTACTTTAACACACGTAGTTGTAGCTGGTGTCCAGCAGAAGACCCTGAGACACTTTACTAGCAGTACGTTAGAGTCTGGGACACCAGCCAGGCGATCTGCGTATACTTTCTCATTCTCAATTAGCAGGTTCAGGCTGTGTATGTAATCCACACTGACTGCAGTGCCAAGGCACCAGTTTCCCTCAGCAGCTAATAATATATAACTGCAAAGTACAGTAAATTAAGTAGGTTCAATTTATTCCATAGTCTGTTTCCTACATACAGAATGTATAGGGTGTGTGGCTTTCTGCTAGTGATGCAGGTTGTTGCTCCCAGAGTTGTCCCTTGTGGTCCTGGTCTCAGGTGCTGATTCCTTCTCTCTACGCTGAGACTGTGGCCTGCACCTGGTGTTGTGGGGGCCACAACTAGCACCAAAAATGTAGTCTTCTTTTGAACTAAAATCCTGTTTAGTCTTGGGATCTAGACTAGTGATGGGTTTTTTTTGGCTGTCTTTGCAACATCTTACCTTCTAAATTAGGATCCCAAAGATCCACAATAGTAGTTCTTTGCTATTGGAAAACAACAGTGCAGGGGACAGGATGAGGAAGGTCACTCTTCTAGGCTAGCATAATGATTTTTGTGAAAGCTTCATGCTGATCACTCATGGTCATTCCCACCAATGTTCTTTCGATGTCCTGAAACAGTACACAGTAGCCTAATGCAGAGATGCGTGGTTGGCTTCAGTCATTCAGAGAGGCAGAGAGTGATGACTTATATGTCCAGAGGATATATGGGAAACATTTTACAAATAGAAAGGTTCTTGTTTTATAAACTTCCAGTGAGTCCCCTTTCATAGAGAAACATGTTTTTCAGACTGTGCATCAGGTTTGAGGACAGATTTGTTACAATTGTATTGTTAGTTATGGGGTGAAGAAGGATGCAGTGGCATTTTAAAAGGACACTAAAAATCATTAAAGAAAAGACAAAATCAAAGCAACACAGGAGTTATTTATGAATGATTGAGAGTCATCTGGGAGCAACTGTATGCTTTCTTCTCTGTCTCTGCTTGCTGCAGTAAGTGTTTGGCAGCATCTGCTATTTGTCTGGGTCAAGGTGAAATATCAGGTTGGTTTTGAGGAGGAATCAAACATTTTTATGGTGCATCACATCTTAGTTAAAATGTTATTCTTGGGTTGCAAAGAAACATTTACTACCACGCTGTAAATGAGGTGTAAGACCACTGAAATAAACTCAGACTGGTTTAGGCAGAGACCAGAAAACAGTCTGGTTTGAAAGATGTTTCTTTTAAAAAGAAAGAAATTTAAAAATTGATTAAAAAATCAACAAATAAACCAAACAACAGAAAATCTGTGAAAAATAGTGAAAGATAAAGATATATTTGAATGATCTGGTAATTATGTCTACACCAAGAACCACATCTATTCCTCCTTTGGCAACACTAGTGGGCAGGCAGAAATGAAACTCTTCCAGCATTTTCTATCATTTGCTACTTCTCTCATCTGCCTTCTGATTTTGAATTTAAACAATTAGCTATCCCTGTACAATGGACGTTTGTAAGGTTTCTGTTGTGTTTTGTTCCTTGAGTTGGATTCCTGTTCAAACAGCAGTGGACAGACCAGATAGGAAAGGTTAAATTATTAGTCTGTAAAATCAAATAATATATTTCAGGCATAAATAGAAGGCCATGAATCCAGTGTGCTGGGGATGCCATTTGCAGTGATGAGGAAGGCATCTAGATGTTAGGGAGAGCTGATGGGCACATAAAGGACACAGCCCTGGGCCACTTATATGCTGCTAGAATAAGAATAATTGCCCAACACGATATATGTCAAGCTATTGTTTCATATGTCAGAAAGGCAAAGTGTCTGACTAAGTCTAAGTCTATGGACTAGACTAAGTCTATGGTATGACTTAGAACAAAACACAACAAAGTTAGGTGAGAAAAGAGCAAGAATTACGAGAGTAGTAATAAGATCACACAGTAAGTAACTGCCTACATGCACAATTAGACAGTTCCAAGACATTTTAAAGAGGAGTTGTGTGAATAATTGATTTTTCAGTTCACTGGTCAAACTGAAGAAAAAAACCATTCATTTTGGATTGACCTGAAGCATAAAATTTTATCGGCTTTCTGGGCAAAATGGAAAAAAAAAAGTTAAGAAGAGTGATTTGGGGTTGAAGTCAAAGTTAATGATTCATTTATTTGGAGGAATTGAAATGCTCATTAAGTGCATTTTGAATTTAGAGAAGTTTAGAAATAATAACTTTTGAACAAAAGGTTGAAATATTATGAAAATTTGAAAATAATTTCTTTTTTTTGAAATAATAGTGCTTTTTTCATCAAAATTATTAGCCAAATCAAGCCCAAATCAGAAAAAATTTACAGCTGATCTCTAGGACTGGTGCCTAACAATCCTGGTTCCTTCTGTCCTTCCACCCTTCTTTCACAGGCCAGTGCATTTGTTGGAAGATAGGTTTCAAACAACTTCTGAGAGAAATGATGACTTATTCTAAAATAAAGAATTTTAACTCACTTTTTTTGGATATAAATTATGTAATTCTGAATACATTCCTCTATTGTGAAGATAAGATTCCAGAGAAACTGTTCCAGCCAAGATATTGTTTCATTTTTTATTTTTGAGGTTTTTTTTTTTAAATAATACATAAATAGTGTAAATAAGTCTTGACAAATGAAGAAAGTTATTCTTAAAGAGTCCCTAAAAAACCACTACTGGTAAAATTACTAATTACTGTGCTGTCAAGAGTATTCAGATAAACATCATGGGTTTTCCCTATAGTTCCCAAGTTATCATTCCTGTGGCACACTGGTGGTTACCCTCGGTGCAGAGAGCAAACTGTCAGTCCTGTGTGGAGATCATTGTCTTGTCCTGCTGACTGTCCAGATGTCAGGTCCCAAGGCTGTATCTCTCTTTTCCATTCCCTAAGAAAAAGCTGGTTTTCCTCCGGTGGGCTGTCCTTTCAACCTTTCTCTTCCTCCTGCAACAGTTCAAAGATCAAAGAGAAGCAGAGGCAATTTCCCAGGATCCTGAAAGACACCCATTTCACAGACCATGCAGGAGATATCTGGCAAAGGATCAGAATTTAAAGATAATTTTTTTAGTAGCCAGTTTCTCCCAATCCCTTAAGATTCATTATATTGAAAATATTTTGTCTCTTATAAATACCATCTACTCTTTATTGGTCCTCTCTCTTAAGTGTGCTTTATTTCTACACATTATACTTTAGATACACTTAAAAGTTACTAAGTGAGTCACTTCTTCTTACATTAGCTGAGTAACTTTGAGCAAGAAAAGAAAATAACTTGTTTAATATTACCACGCTTCCCACATCCATCTCTCAGAATTTCCGACCTGTGTATTTGGTCCAGACCTCTGTCTGGAACAGGCAAGTGAAATTTTTGCTCACAGTGGACTGTATCAACCTTTCCAAATATGGAGTCAGGTGAAGAGCACAGGCAGTTATTTATGACTCTGAAGTCTAAGCAGCTATTCAAAATGGAGACACCTTGATCTACTCAGGTTACAGAAAATAATGGGCACTATACATGTGCTTTGATATATTTGCTTTTCTTTTGATTTGTTTGAAAGCCTCTCACTCTCTGTCTTTCTTCTCCCTACTGTAATTTTCCTTTTTTCTCTTCACATTCCCATTTCAAACCTGACTCAAAGAGTTTATGAAGGAGAACCAGGCCCCAGCACAGCCATTGATCTTAGAGGGAATCAGGTTTCTGCCCATATCATTCTGTCCTTTGGGTGTTGCTGAAGCAATCAGACAAGTAATTTATTTTATATTAAAAGTTTATTAGGGACAATCACCCTTGTTTTTTTTTTATGTGATTATCTATTTTCCCCTCCAGAAAAAAAATGGAAAAAGCAGTCACACCAAGATGTATTCATAGAACAATTAATAATGATAAAAATAATGTACTCATGTCATTAATGACCACACTTGGATATTCCTTTTCAGGCAATAGATCACTTTATCATGACTTCAGTGTCTTTCTGTGCAAAAAAAAAAAAAAAAAAAAGCTTCTCATGGTGTATAAAGAATTTGCAACCAGTTTATTTATGACTGGATAAGAATGCGCTGCCTCATTAATGTGGTATAAAATGGGTATAATTCAGCATTCTATACAATCCTCCATGACATGTTGACAGGTGCTGTTATGCACTATCACTTTTAGGTTATTGCACTCTAATAGACTACAATTATAGCTCATTTAATATGATACAACAGTGGGGAAGCACGTGCAAGGTTACAAGCAGTTACACTTAGAAAGCAAGCTGGTGGCAATGTGTACAGCTCCAGGTAAATATTGCAGGAGAAAATACCCTTCCCACTCTCACAGGGACCAATTCTCTTTAGCTACAGGTCCTATACATACAGTTCTTGAAACGAAACTTTGTGTCTTGCATTTTCTCTTATTTTTCCCACAAATATCAATATTACTGCTTTCAGTTGTGTCTCCTAATGTTGCTCCACCAGTCGAAACCACAGCAGGGGGTGGAGTAGGCTTGAAGAAAAGCCGAAGCTGTAAGTAGTGCAAGATTTATAACAGTTGGCAGCCCAACATCTCATCTTATACAAAGAACTCGGTTTCCTCTTGGTGGCCTGATGTGCCACTAACCAAGCAGGGTACAAAATTCACCCACTGGGTGATGGGGAAAGGCAGCACAAAGCACACATGAGCATCATTTTCATATGGTAGGAGGCTGGCAGAAAAGTTGGACGCTACGCATTGAATTCATTCATTGAAGGGGAAAACTGCAGAACTGATGCTGGATAGAAATATTTTTAACTGGTTAAAACCAAAAGTTCCCTCAGGGAGGTTAAAGATTTCTCAGCATTTGCAACCTGAGCATTGCCAGGNAATAGACTACAATTATAGCTCATTTAATATGATACAACAGTGGGGAAGCACGTGCAAGGTTACAAGCAGTTACACTTAGAAAGCAAGCTGGTGGCAATGTGTACAGCTCCAGGTAAATATTGCAGGAGAAAATACCCTTCCCACTCTCACAGGGACCAATTCTCTTTAGCTACAGGTCCTATACATACAGTTCTTGAAACGAAACTTTGTGTCTTGCATTTTCTCTTATTTTTCCCACAAATATCAATATTACTGCTTTCAGTTGTGTCTCCTAATGTTGCTCCACCAGTCGAAACCACAGCAGGGGGTGGAGTAGGCTTGAAGAAAAGCCGAAGCTGTAAGTAGTGCAAGATTTATAACAGTTGGCAGCCCAACATCTCATCTTATACAAAGAACTCGGTTTCCTCTTGGTGGCCTGATGTGCCACTAACCAAGCAGGGTACAAAATTCACCCACTGGGTGATGGGGAAAGGCAGCACAAAGCACACATGAGCATCATTTTCATATGGTAGGAGGCTGGCAGAAAAGTTGGACGCTACGCATTGAATTCATTCATTGAAGGGGAAAACTGCAGAACTGATGCTGGATAGAAATATTTTTAACTGGTTAAAACCAAAAGTTCCCTCAGGGAGGTTAAAGATTTCTCAGCATTTGCAACCTGAGCATTGCCAGGGCAAGTTTCACACTGCAGACCTGTAGGTGGTATTATAGGCCCAAAAGAGGCCAGCTAGTCTGTATTTTTGTCTAAGCTATACACTGATTTTGCTATTTTATTGCTTAAAATGTATTTCAGATATTGTTTTAGATGCTGACATAATAGCTATTCTTGCACAATGAGCAACTGTATGATATACTCCTTCTGGGAATGGCCACACACTTAAATGCAAGGGTTTAAAGTATAAAAGCCTAGATGGTGATTTTGTGCAGTATTTTCACAAAAACAGCTTTCTGGCCCATGCAGCCATGGTGCCTCGACAGCTGGGTCATGCCATATGGGTCAGGATGCCATCTCTGTTTCATGCATCTGCAGAGCCAGAGTAACACCTTTCAACCAGTTTGTAATGAAACATCTTTGCATTACAAAGAATATGCTTCTTTACTGAAACTGTTTCCCCATCAGTAGCAATCATACGCTTGCCATACCTCTTGGAAGAGGACACATGCAGCCTCCTCTACTTCTCTTCTGGAAGGCTTTGCCTAGTGAGCTGTTGCCTTCTTCCCTCTCTTCCTCTGCAGCCTCATAACTTAGTTTTTTCCTGACATTCCTTAGACATCTCCAAACTTCTAGCTCCCACAATGTCCTCTGTATGCCTACTTTGTCCACTGACACAGGCTCAATAAAGGGGAAGGGAGGTAATTCTCAAGTCAGGTTGATCACTGGGCTACTGCTTCTCCACCAGTGGGAAATGATCTTCAGGCAGCCCTGTGTGCCTGACAAAGTGGGCTTTTCTGACCGCAGTTACTTTTCGGGGGGATGCCTATGCACACTTCAGGCTGATATTCCCAACTGGTTGCTATGTCCAGTGGACTTGCCCAAAGGATGCATACTGGAGCCATTGTCCTATACAAACCCTGTTAAACTAATTGTGCCATCCGGTTCTTAAGGAGATTGCAGTCCTAAAGAAAACAACACAGGTAAGTCTCCCTACTAAAAATGGTAGCATATTATTTTTCATCTTTCATGCTATATTATGCCTCCATCCCAAGGAAAGAATTGAATTATTGCAGCATACTGGGGTGCTGGAGAAAAAAATATGATAAGTACTGATATAATCATGCAACACTTGCTATTAGTATTATTGCTAATTTGATATAGGACTCTGAAAACCTTTTGTTACTCTTTGAGGGAGAACCTGCTCTGCAGAGCAGTGACACTTGAGATCCTAATTCCTTCATTCCTTCTGACAATATCCCATTTAATGTCATTGTTGCTTTCAGATTCTCCTACAATAAGGTAAAAATTTTGAATATTAAGATAATAATTAGATAAAAAAGACTAAGTAAACCACATTTTTAGTACCTCTTTGGCATTTGAAAGTGGAATAAATAAAATAATATCTAATGTCTAATTAAACTATGAGTATGGAATACTTTTAAAAAAAAGTTGATCTCCTGTCAGTTATCAGCTCTTTTTGTAATTGTTGTGACCAATCTCAAATCTGGTAGCCATTTTTAGTTATAAAAGTACTAAAATTTCAAAGCTCGCTTTAGTATACTAGTAATGTCATATGGTTAAGATCTACTAAAAAGGTGTGAGTACTAACATTGTCCTGACCAAGTAAACTCTGCAGGCTATACAAACTAGCATCTACCTATATGCACCAAGCAATGCTGATTGATTTAAAAAAAAAAGAAATCTCTAAGCAGAAAGGAAACACTCTGGGGACTAAAGGGGCACAAAGCAGAAACCTTCACTCCTGACTTTTCTATTTTTTTCCTGTTTGGCATGAAAAGTCATCACTGTAGATTAAAAGACAGTTGGACCCAAAGCTTCTGCCTCTGATCAGTGTTTGGTTGGCGGAGACTGTGTTCTTCTTAGTTTTGATTGTCATACTTTTTTATCCACACCTAAATAAATTCTTTTCACTGAGTGAGAAAGTTATCAAGGGGAGTAAGGATTAGCATTGCTTGAAATAAAAATCCAAATGAATTTCTACAGTTATCTTCTGGGGTCTCCCGAGGAATACCACAGATGGCATGTGATCCTCTTGCTTTGAATGGCACCCATCAGGCACTTGTGGATGGGTCTGATGCGTGAAGGGGGCAGAACAAGGAAGGCATTGGACACAGAGGCTTTCATTTCCTGCAAAATGGTTATAAAACAGCACCAGCAGCAAAGTAAAATTTCCCTGTTACATCCTGTGGTGACTTTGTCATGTCTTTTAATAATTTATGCTTATAATAAGCACCCTTCTTTCCCCTTTTCATCCTTACCTCTGTAGTCCTGGGAAAGCAATTTATTTAGTGCCCTTTTCTATGTACAGAAACCAGTTGTGCCTGTGTAGTTTTAGTTACGTTTTCAGGAGTGAAATGTGTTTCACTCTGCTACTGTAGAGTGATTTCTAACACATTTCATAAATTTCAGTATGAAAGAAAATATCAAATAGAAAATTCAGAGTCTTGTTTAGTATCTCTCTTCATGAACTGCTCATAATGGATAATGCCATAACCTCTACTGGTAAAACGGAGCATTGTTGAAGGCAGGCGTTTGCAAATGCAAACTCGAAGTTGGTTAATGGGGCACCCATCTATAAGAAGGGTC
>VYZS01017030.1:0-13427 GCA_013400695.1 Neodrepanis coruscans
TGTCCAGAGGGAGACCAGGCTCCTCTGCTCCAGATATGAGATCCCATGGGTCCAGATGGATAATTAGCAGTAGGACAGAGGAGAGCAGAGAGGCAGGGACAGTCTTCTGGTGCGACACACGGAGGAGCTGGGGAGAAATGGCATGAGCTGAGAGATGGCGGAGCACAGGGTGAAGGAGCTTGCATGACCCAAAACCAAGTTAATTGCATGTCAACAGTAGATAAATAATGGTGTCTTTCCCTCTCAGTTATTGCTCAGAGAAGGACAATTTGTTCTAGTGATAGCACAATAAGGGGAAGGCTCATTCAGAGATAGGCTGCTGGCACACCGTGCCTGAGCACAGTGTTACTCCGGGCTGGAGGAAGTTTTACAGCGAATGACAATATCTTGAGTTGTGATAATAACACACTCTTCCACAATGGTTATCATGTATTTCAGGCAGCTCCTCATCTAGCTGCCATGGTCCAGCCCATGACCACCTCTCACTATCACAAAAAGGTATCTGTAATTCCCCCTCCCCTGTGGAGCATAACTGCTGCACAAGGAGAAAGGAGCAGCCAGCTCCAGAATGCAGGTGGTCCCAGTTTAAGGAGTTCCCTTCACGGTAAGAATGTCTTTGGGTACTGCTGCTGTGGGGTGTGATCCAGGCATCAGGTCCCTGCTGATGTACCAACTCAGGTGGAACAGCCCTGGGTTGAGTGTGCCAGGACCACTTGCAGCCCATGGAAAGCCCCTTCCCCTTGGCCTCATGGCCAAGCCCTGTTGAACAGTTGTCAGGGTTTAGACTTGCCAAAGCAAGCAATCCCAAGAGGTTTAGCAGCTTCGGGATTGTAGGAGGAATATAGGAGAGAGGCCAGGCAGCAGGGCATGGGGGATCCTTTGAGGGGCTGGGAACACAGGAAATGCCATGATGGGGATGTGAATCTGGGCAGGAGAAAGGGGCTTCAGCTCCACTCAAGCCAAGCAGATGTGAGCTGACTGATCCCAACAGCATTCTTGTCAGCAACATCAAGGGGAACTTGGTGTCATCATTTAACCAGCTGGTTGAGATTAGCACATCTGGGAGAAACATCGGTGTCAGGCTGGGATCAGGCACCTTAGGGCTTTCTCCCTTTTTTATCCCCATGTAGGTTCCCACAGTCAGGTGAGGAGATGCCAGAGGGATGGAACATCTCTTCTGACAGCCTGGAGCTACGAGCAGCGGGGATTATTGTGCCCATCATCTTCTCCCTCATCTTCCTTGTGGGTACTGTGGGGAATGGGCTCGTGCTGGCTGTGCTGCTGCGAAATGGCCAAGTCAAGTACACCACCACCAACCTGTTCATCCTTAACCTGGCCATGGCTGATTTGTGTTTCATCATCTGCTGTGTCCCTTTCCAGGCCACTATTTACACCCTGGATGGGTGGCTCTTTGGGGCCTTTGCCTGCAAGGCTGTCCATTTCCTGATCTACCTCACCATGTATGCCAGCAGCTTTACCCTGGCTGCCGTCTCCATTGACAGGTAAGTCTCCCCTTCCCTTTGAGTACCAGCTCAGAGACACACCTCAGAAGAAACAGTAGAGTCCTGCTCCTATCCTCCTCTTCCCTGGTTCAAGAGGTACATTGATAGTCTTTGCTGAGCTAGCACAGCAGAGTGGATGATGGAGATTCCAGTCCCACTGTTGGAATGACCCTAATATCTTTATGAATCTTTGTGAATTTTTGTGTAACCCTTGCTCCCAAAAGGTGTGGGATGGGAAGGATGCATGGCTTCATGGGAAGGGGTGAACAGATGGCAGCCCCACAGGGCAGGAGAACTACCTTGTCTCACCCATGCTGTGTTTGGTCTCTCCTCCTTCCCCTCCTTACCAGGTACTTGGCCATTCGCTATCCACTGAAGTCCCGTGATCTCCGCACCTCTCAAAATGCAGGAGTGGCCATTGTAGCAATCTGGTCACTGTCACTGCTCTTTGCAGGGCCTTATCTCAGTTACTACCAGATAATCCATTACCATGGTGTGCCCATCTGTGTTCCCATCTGGGAGGACCAGCGCCGAAAGGTTCTGGACATCCTCACATTTGTCTTTGGATACCTCCTGCCCGTGACCGTGGTGAGTCTGGCATACATTAGGACTGTCAAGTTCCTGTGGACCTCTGTAGACCCCATAGAAAGGATCTCAGAGTCCCAGAAGGCCAAGCGTAAGGTCACCAAGATGATTGTGGCAGTCGCCATCCTATTCTGCCTCTGTTGGTTGCCCCACCACCTGGTCATCCTCTGCTTCTGGTTTGGCCACTTTCCCTTCAACCGGGCCACTTACGCTTTCCGCCTGGCTTCTCACTGCCTTTCCTACACCAACTCCTGCCTCAACCCCATTGTCTATGCCCTCATCTCCAAGCATTTCCGCAAGCGTTTCAAGCAGGTTTTCACCTGCCTCTTCTTCCAGAACAAGATCGGGAAGAAGAAGAGAGTTGGAAGGCAAGTCCATATGGTCAATGTGGACAGAGGTTTCACCAATAGCACCAGAGGTTTTTATGGAGGCAACCCTGAGGTGATCCAGGTCCCAGAGAACACCAGGAAGAAGGACCATGAAAGTGCCAGTCGTGCCAGAGCATGGACTGAGCAGCTACAAGATGCCATGGTCTCTGTTCAGAAGGAGATACTGGAGGAAGAAAGTTTGGCAGCAGCTTGCCATTCTCTAGACATGACCCCTCTAAGAGGAACTCAGGAGTTTCTGACTGTTCACTATAGATGAATAAAGTGAAGAAATGCATTTTCCAGCCAGTGAGTAGCAACTCCATTCCCAAACAGGCCAAATAACGTGAGGCAGAGGGGATCAGATGCAGCAGAACCAACAAAAGATCCTGTGACAATGGTAAACCCACTGCCCCCACTTATCTTCACTCACTGGTCCACAGCATTCATATAGGAATATCACAATCCACCTGAACAGATGTAGAATGGAGGAACATGCTAATGTGATGCCAAGTCACCTGGGTGGCATTCCTGCAGCAGGTTTTAAGGACTCCATTTCCCAACCTCCTAATTCGCTAATTTTGTGCAATAACTTGAAATTCTAAGAGGGAGGCAACCAAAATGAAAATATCCCAACAGGAAATCCAGACTGTTAAGGTTACATCAGAGAACGGGTGGGAAGAGTGGAGTTCAAAGGGATCTGAATGTGAATACAGTATCTGGTAAGCCCCTCTTCCCAAGAGAGCCTCAGGTGGAGAAACACTGTCCCCTGCCCACATGCCCTTCTTTTCCATATGCCAGAGGCAGCCTGTATCCATCTCCATCCCCTTCCATCACCCTGGCATCCAGATCAAAGGACCTTTGCCGTGCTAGCTGGTGTACAAGAAAGCCATCTGTGCCAACAGCCCGATCATGCATTCTCCACAGCAGTCACTGGTTGTTCCCAAATGATTTATGCCACCGCAGGCATAATGGAAAGGCTTGTGTGCAGGCACTTCTGCGTGCCCCCCACTGCACCCGTGCTTCTCTGAAGTTCAATGGAGAAAGCACTATCTGGCCTGTCTTCTCTCTACATTGCCTCACCAGAAGTACTCACTGGAGGGTGATTCTTAGAACTCTGTCCCACCTGGTTCTAGGTCTTGAAAGCATATCCTGTAGGATGCAATTCCTAATGCTGCTTGCAGTTCAGAAATATTTCCCGATAGGAAATATTTCCACAGGTCTTCCTAAACAAACCCAGTAACTCTTCCTTACACCACATTGTTCCACATAATCCACGCCTCTGCTGACTTTCTGTTTGCCTTTTGCAAATTCCTGAGGGATATCTGTCTCCTCTTTGATCTTTTCTTGTTTCATCCCTTCCTTCTGGGGCTGAAAGTCTTGTGGGTCTCTCAGAAGTGACATTATTCAGCGATATTAGCCCCACATGTGTTGTTTATTCACTTGGCCAGACAGTTTTTTCCACGTGATGATGATGATGCTGATGATGCTGATGATGGCTGCTGCTGCTGCTGCTGAGTGAATTGATGGCTGTCTGCAAAGCAGAAGAAAGTAGCCAAGCTGCAAAATGAGCTGTGAAGCCAAGTGACAATCATGGTAGGGCAAAGGAGAAAGAAACAGGTCCATCACAACAATGTGTACTTAGCTCAATCCTGTCCCCTTAGTGCCCCTTTCTGCCTGGTGGAGAAGGCTTTTTAGCAGAGCATGAGGCCAAGGCTGCTGAGGGGCTTGGAGCATCTTCCAAGATGGCCGCTGTTGTGGGATTGCTGTGGGACTCATGTCCATTTGGGAGAAAAACTTTTTCCTGCTTTGTCCCTGCTGTGGAGGAATCTTTGGCTGTGGCAGCAGCTCAATGACATCCTGTGGCACGGCTGAGAATCCTCCCAGCTGACAGTGGGAAGTGCTGCAAGGATGGCACGGAGGGACAAGAAATCATATTCACCAGAAGTTGCTGCAATTTCTCCCCTGCTTCACCTTAATAAACCTGTTAATTTCCTTCTCCTGTCATGTTTGCTGTGTGTTGGATACAATCGCAGCTGGGCACGGGGCTCTGCAGTTTGTGTTGGAGGTTGTAGAGGCTGCACCAGCCATCTGACCACAGACTCACTTGCAGGGTGGCATTTGTTTTGTTTGACTTTGCAGGCACTGCAGAAGTGTACAGAAGCAGGAAAGCTGAGGGTTTTAATACAAATCCAGCGCTGCTGGTGTTCAAGACAAAGTTGTAGTAGGAGACAGAAGCACAGAGAACGAAAGGGAGGGTTGGTGAGATTACAGGTGGAGAGAGCAACATAAATGAGAAATGTGTGAGGCTGGGTGGGAGCCATACCCAGGGATAGAAAGCAGTGGTGAGAAGGCAGTGCAAAGTGAAGGGCTAGAAGAAGAGGGCAGAAAGATGGACAAGAGGGCATGAGGGAAGTGGGAAGCAATGTACTAGCAGAGCACTCTTGTTTTGGCAAGAGCCTTTTCCCCACCCCATCAGTGTCATACTACTCCAGAGCTGGAGTAAGCACCACTTGGCTATTTTGTGACTCCCACAGCAGCTTTCTCCAGCATTTTTCTGCATCGTCGGCCAGAGAAGCCCAGAAAAACAACATCCAAGCAAGGCCTCTGATCAGTCTAGTTCACATGGGAGGGAGGGAGCCAGTGGGATTTGCATTGCTGCAATGCTGTGATTCACCGTGGTGCCTGGCAGAGCCAGGTCTGAGCGTGTGGTTGACCTCACACAGCTCCCATTTTGTCATGTGGTCATGAGGGGAGGGGGACCAAGCTGGATACTCAGCTTTCCCAGTGTGCCCAATCCACGTGCTGCAGGTGACTGCAGCCATGTGAGGCCAGCCTCTGTTGGATGAAACAGCTTTGCTGTGGGGACACAAAATGTGTGATGTCACCTGACTTGCAAGTGTGAACAGAGAACTCTCCATTAGGATCACAGTTTCTCGCCACATCCTGCAGGACCATCAGGCCCACACCTTATCCCCAGTGACATGGTTTGTTCATTCAGACACATTAAACTGAGTTCAAGCTCCCCAGAGCTCCTCAGCCACCTCCTTCATAATCCTGTAGCCATGTCTGAGTCCTGCCATCATCCCAGCTCAATATTCACAGTAAACCTTAATTGATTGCAAACATCTCTCCTTTTCCTTAACTACATATGGCATTTAATCAGTGCTGTATAGATCCTGAGTATGCAACTCTTAAAATGAGTCAGATCTGCACCCATAATTTCTTAATAGCAGGCAAAAGAGAAAAAGCTTGGCAAAAAGTGTTTAGGGAAAGCAGTGGCAATTACAGATCATTGTGGCACAGGTAGGTCTCAGAGTGAACATCTTTGCCCTGAACAAAGCAGATTATTCTCATTCCACAGCAGTTCACTTCCCTGCACATCACTGCCCACAGCCAGTATGTGCAGAGATATTCCTCCCAGCAAAGCCCATGGGGCTGACTTTCCAGGTGGAGACACAAGGACTGGGTGCTACTGCAGACTCTATAGCCTGGAAATATGGAGGGACTGCACTCCTCTCTTTCTAGCTTATTAAAACGGAGGGAGCCAACACTGGGGAGTCCAAGCTGGCAGAGAGGAGAGAGATCATCCTCGGGAGCCAATTGCCAGCATGAGGCTGCATCAAATGCAAACCTGTGGGAAGCTATGCAGCCCCACTGGTAGTGTCACAAGCCCTGTATGGGCTGCAGAATCTGCTGGTGTTCACACTTGCCCCCATGCATGGTGCTGGAGGTTGTGTCAAAAGTAAAGGTGTTTTGGTCCCAGCCATGCCCTCCTGTCAGTGCTGTAGGCATTGTATGATGGGGCTGGGTGACATCAGGAAGCTTACAGATTCGTGATGTGCATGACCAGAGCCACGATCTCCCCCTTAATTCTGCTCTTTTTCTGTTCCTTACTTCTGTTTGCGCAAATTGTTTCTTACTGCTTTGTCCTGCCCGCTCTTAAATTCCCAATTCCCAGGTGACGTGGTATTTCTAATGCTTGCTGAAGCTGTTGTATGCTTTGCTAGAGCTCAGCTCCAAGGACACCCCTTTTTCTGTGCAGAGCCCAGCTGAAAAGCTGTTCTGGGAATTAGCTTTCTTTTTCCATTCAAGTGCTTGATGTTGCTTTCTGCACTTTAAGCCTCCCTTGCCTCCTATCCCTGTTTCTGATTTTCCCACCTCCCTCCCTTCATGGTGGCTGTCACTCCTCTACAGCCGATGCCTCTCAAAACATGTCCAGATTACCTTACCCACCTTCCCAAGAACAGTGAGTTCTCCAGTCACCCTCTGCACACAATGCCCATGGCTGGTGGCCAGTTCACATGGCCCCAAAGCAACTTCTGGGCAACACAAACATATACATCATTTCTATGGGTGAAGACTCACTACACAGCCTAAAGCATTGCAGAGAGAAGGGAACAACAGTCAGGAACAGGGATGTGGCACAGTTGGATGCTGCCTGTTCTTGCCCAGATGAACCTGGGCTGTTGTTCACCCCTGATCTTGCTCCTCCCGGTCGCAGCTAGCAATGGAAGCAGACCAGGTCAGAACAGCCTGCTGCACATTGGGGTGAAGCCTAAATGAAACAGGACAGAGAGGACAACGAAGACCTGGGGGAGAAGGTGAGTTTAACACGACAAGTGGCTGCAAGCCCTGTGCCCTGATTTTTGGAAGCACATGAGCAGGAAGGGCAGGCACTGAATCTGGGTTGGGAAGGCTCTGGAGCTAGGAGGGAATTTCCTGTCTGCCCAGTAACAGCATACATGTTCCAACCAGTTTCTAAGCTCAAAAGCAAAGGTGAAGCAAAGATGTCACATCCTTGATATAGAGTTAGATTTAATTAAAGCTGAAGGAGATTGATTGCTGCTTTCCACACAGCTTTCCCTCCAGACTGATTAGCACTCTGCAGTCTCTGCTTCCAGCTTATTGCCTTAATTAATGACTCCTTGCTTTTCTTTTCTTTTCTACTTGCCAACATTCAGGCTGACAAGCTCATCTTTAACCCTGCAGAGGCTGGTTTGCCATATCATGAGTGTTGCTGTTCCAAGAGCTGAAGCAGGATAGATGAAATAGGAGAGGTGTGAGCAAGCTGGGGCTTTGCAGATAGTTGTTGGCACTACCTCCTCCCTGTGGAGCAAATTAGTCCTGCCTACTGTGCGCTGGTTCTGGTGCCTGGCATCTCCCCACTATGTGTGACATGATCCCAACACTGCTGGGACATGTCAGACCCAGGTGCTGACACCAGGAACCCATCCTGCTTACACCCCTGTGTGCAAATCTGGCAGCCCTGGGGTGGGAATTCTGGTTATTTGCTTTTGGGTTTAGCTGCTGGTTCATAATCCACAATCAGCCTTAGCAGGTTGACAGCTGATTATTTTAATTCTTTCCACAACCACATGCTTTCTTCCCCTCTCAGAGCTTTCAGGAAAAAAAACCCAACTGAGGAATGCTGTTCGCTGCACCTCTTTTATCAGCTTCCTAGTCAAAACTTATTGACTCTTACACCTACTCACTCTCTGAGCTGCCCAGAGCTGCTCTCCCACGCTGGTCAGGCACGCCACATGAAGAAGGCGTCTTTCTGCAAGTACCTGTCTGTGATGGAGAAGAGATCTATCTTGTTCACAGAGTGAGCAGAATAAGAAGATGAAAGGGTGGAAGGTTTGGCAGAGATGCTTCATGGGGCTTCCTTAGCAGTGCAGATAATTGCAGTACTGGATTTGGACTCTGCTAGAAAGCCAAAGGTGGAGGAAGTAAAGGAGTTCAGATTTTGGAGATTAATTATTTCAGCTGCTGAAGAGATGAACAAATTCTTGATGTTCACAAATATTACACTGTGCACTTCCACGTTAACTTGCGTGGGTGAGCAGCTGCTTCAGAGAAAGGCCTTTTGCTTAGTAACATTCATGCAGCTTTGCTCAGGGCTATTGCTTCTGATGTGGGACCCCAGTGAGACGCAAGCAGGTTTTCTGTCTTCACTTGTTTGGATGAGCCAGATCCTCAACCTGGCTGTTTTTTGTTGCATCTTGCGGCACAGCAGCAGCTGTAGAGCCAGGGAAGGTGCTGCCGGGTTCAGTGGCTTGGGATTCATGCACTTAATGAGGAGGGGAAATGCAGTGTATTTGCAGGTCAGGTAGTGGTAAGGGGGAAGAAAAGCCTAGAGTTGAGTCTGTTGATATCATGGCCCTGAGGATAGGAATGCATCATTGCTCAGGAAGGAATCTGGGAGGTTGTTTCACAGTGTAGCACAAGGAGAATGAGGAGGCTTAACTGATTTAAATGGCAAACTTGTGCTGTTGTTTCTATTCTCCATTACTGCAGCAGACACCTCTGGGAGATGCAGAAAGTTGCTACCAGCCTCACTGGTTGTGCAGGGAAATCTGTGGCAAAGGGTACAAAGAAAAGGGGGAAAGCTGCTGAGAGGAGGTGAAGTCTCTAGGCCAGGAGTAGCAAAAAAAGACAGTGCCAGTGAACAACTCCTGGCACAGCGTGAAGCCACATTCTCCTCCTCCCCTGGAACTTTGTTCCTTCTTTCCCTCCCCAGTACCTAATTTGTTCTAGATACAGCTGCTGAGCATGACAGGGTAGTTAAGGCTTTGGCATGAATGGCTGACACAAAGAAACCTAAAACTTTCCTCCATCCAGCACCAAACACATGATATGGCTCTCAGCAGGCCACTGCTTCAGCCCTGAAGCAGGAAAGAGAACTGACTGTAATGACTGATAGAATATGATTCCTACATGATGCAGTTTTTTCCCTCACTGAAAACCAGATGCCCTTTTCTCTTTCTTACCTGGTGTTACTGCTAAAGTGGTGGCAAAACTTCCTATAAACCTGCTATTTTATTATTGATTGTGCTGCCTCTCCTCCCATGGAGGGAGCTGCAAAAGAAGCAAGATAATTGCTGCTGGCTGGCTGCAGCACCTCCATCTCCCCTTCTGTCAGAAGCCGTTATGAAAAAAACACTGGTTACACAATTCAGGCCTGAAAAGCTGTGGACAACATCACGTGTACTGAGGCTAAAAGCTTCACTCCTGAGGACCAGTTAGATGTATCATGGGTTTTGAGGTAAGCTTCCAGAAGGTGTCTAGTTAGCACACAACATCAGTAACTAAAATAACTGGAGGATAAAGAGCATTTCAGCCACCTGCTCTTTGAGTACCTTAATGGTCTCCTCAGCAACAAAGCTGTTGAGGGCAGAAGCGCTGACAACTGGGTGTATACGGACACCAAGAGTAGGCTGTGAAGAAGTAAAGACCAGGCATGAAGGTCACCTGCTCCTAACACAGAGACCACATAGGAAATTCTCTGTGCTGCCTAGATGTCCCTCCCCAGCCCCTCATCCCCCTGCTGCCTCTTCACAGCACAGCCACTTCATCCAGCACAGGGCAAGGCACAAATTCAACCATCTCCATACATTCGCAGGAGTGCAGACTGGGCAAGGCTGCTTTTCCTCTTAGCAAAACATCCCATCTTCCAGCTTGAAGCAACCCTGCTGAGACTCTCTTTCTTCTATTTGTACCATTTCACAGTAACTTCCTGGATTTGAAGTTTGGATTTCTTGGCTATGGGAGCCAGGATCAGAAATGGTCAGTCAGCACCCATGCACTTTGACCTGCAAACAGAGTGGTGTTTGAATTCAAACAACTTTGTGTTGTCACTTCTGATTTCAGTAACAGGTATGACCAAGTCCAGTGCTGTACATGGAATTTGGAACATATGTAAAGAAAGAGGAATGGGCTGCTCTGAAAAACAGAACTTGGCTGAGGAGTCTCAAAAGGCTGACAGGATTTTATTGTAGTTTAAAAGGTCAGATTGTCTCCCACCCCCTCAGCATCCTTCCCATCCAGCACATCATAATGAAGTATCAGTATTCACAGTGACAGCTCCAGTCCAACCACAAGACCCCTGGTCCCAGCCATATCCTCCACCACCCCATGGATGAACTCATCTAAAAGCCATGCCTATTTCTGGTATCTCAGCTTTGAACACAGAGGTTCATTTAATCTTTTCCTGGCAAGAGGCAGATATCAGAGAGCATGCTGATCTAAAGGTCTCTGAAGAATGCTCCAAAATGTGGCTGCTGCATGTTTAAGCTGAATCCTAACAAAGAACTCTTCCAAACCAGTGATTTCCAAGCTGTGGGATGGGTATGACTACCAGCACAACCACGGTGTGGCACACAGGTGGGAGCTTGGATTACTATTGGAATGTTCCCATCATCCTGCTGCTGTTGGCACTCTATCAAGGAGATTTCACGATCCCTGCTTCAAAACAAAGCAACCTAAAGCTTCATTACTATCCACAGAGGGGCAGAAATGAGAGCACCAAGATCAATTTCCTACATCCTGCATAGCTGCATCACTTCAGGGTCCCAGTAGAAATCAGAATTTGTTTCTCACACTGCACTTAGAGTTCTCTATGACATGCAAGAAACACAGGATGGCTGAGCAGTGGGTTTGGTGCTGCTGAGGCAGATGTAAACTCACCTCCAAGCCAGCCCATAATATACTGAATGCATAACACCTCTATTATGTCACAAATGGACCTCCTCCCTGAGACCAGTAACAGAAGACACAAAAGTCAGTTATGGTGGGGTTTTTTTTGGTTTTGGGTTGGGTTTTTTTTAAGATATAGATGTCTGCCTAAAATTGTGTTCAAATTGTCACCCATCCAACCTTATTCTTGCATCAGGGCAGCTCTGACCTGCTAACTGTGCACCTGGGTATTTTTGCAAGTGTGACACTATAGTATTTATGCACTAACTTGCAGCAGTAATTTAAAAAATGAGGCCAGTGAAAGCTGTCAGTCTAGTGATGTCATATCCCATTTGTAACTAGACAGATTCTCTGCCCTCTGACCAAGGCTCTGGGGAAGGTGAGGATTAAGCCTCAGTGCACATTTCTCAAGGCAGTATGTTTGCTCAGCTGCTAGCCTGCAGAATTAAGTGTGTGTACTTCTCATAGCACAAAGTCTTCTGTTGTCCAAGCTATTCACTTTCTCCCTCATGCAACAGAGCACTACAGAGGTGGTAAAAAGTGCCTGTTACAAGCATTGCTGTGATGCTTCTGGCCAGCTGCTGAGTGCACTTGTCAGGGCTGGTGACTACACACGGCATCAGCCACCACCTACACTGAGCTGAAGTACTTAGGAGAAGGCAAAGTAGCTCTGTAAAGAATATCCTATTCATCACCAACCCATCTGATAAAAAGCAAAGCTGCTCTTTTACCCCAAAGTCACACCTGCAGCACTTTGTAGTCAGTAGCCTCTGTTGTCAAAAGTCTGCTGTCTCAGGATGAGGCAGCTGCGGCAGCACCAACAGGAACAGTCTGAGCACCAGTGGAGAGTCAGTCTGGCAGGAATGGCTGCTGGCAGCAATGTTTATTCAGCGATCTGGGAAGCAAGCTTCAGCTTCCTTTTTTTCTCTCTAAGGCTTCTGCTGCATCAGGAAGACGATCTGGAAGCCCATTACCTGTTCTCCATGTTCTGCATCTGCAGGCTGAGTGATGTGAAGCTGGCCAGGAGGTCTGTAACCTCGTCCACCTGACAGAAAAATACAGCTGGCTGTCAGGCAGGTAAATGCAGCTGTGCAGCCACCCACCAATAAGAAGAAACCCTGATGCAGCAGGGACCACCCCCGCACTAGGATTGACATGACGAGCTACACTAGGACAGGATCCCTCTGGTATTGACAATCATGTAGAAGGGGTCCAATTCGTATAATCAAACAAGTCCTAGTCTAAAGCAATGGAGTTCTCTCCATTCCTCAGTACGTTGATGCTTGATTTCTACCCTCTGTGATTTAGCCAGTTCTTAAAAGCAGACCAAAACTAAGTAGTATCAGGGCTGTTTCCTCTAAGCCTGTTTCTAAGGGCCAATCTTTTGTAGGAAAAAAAAACAAACAGGCCCTGCAACCTTGTGTAGTTGTGTGCTGATTTTGGCCTTAAAATGACTTTGCCTATCTGATGTTCAGCTTCTCTGCTGAGCTGCTCGGCACAGCAATGCTTTCTGCATTTTGAATTCCAGCCTAAAGGAGCACCCATTTGACCTGATGTGAGCAAGAACATTTCCGTAACTGAGTCTTCAATGCCCTCCATCGCTTATGCAGCTGCATTCTCCTAAACACAAGAGTAAAAACGCAAGGAGGTGAGTCATGGTAACTCAGTGCTGCCCACCTGCTCCTTTGTGCTCGTCATCTGCAACCTGGAGCAGAGGTCATCCAGCTGTTCCTTTTGCTCATGCCTCCCCAGACGGTCCAGGTATTCCCTCAACATCTGGATAATCTGAAACCAATAGGCATAAGGCAAATATCAGAGAGCTGCACCAGGTTGGGTTATTTTCACAGGAAGTATTAAATTGCAATTAAATTGCCAAGCACACAGCACGTGGCAGAGTTCATCACCCTTAGAGAGGAACACATGCAAAGAAACTGCATAGCAGCAGAGCCTAGTGAGTCACCAGAGGTGCTCATCAGCCACAGATGGACTAGTTGTGATCCTTGTGTCTGGTTTAAGAACAGGTAAGAGAGATAGGCCCAGCTGAAGCAGCATGGAAAGCCTTGAAAGCATTAAGCTTTTCTTTCTGGCTAGGTAGCTTCCCTCTCTGTGAGGAGTGGGGACTTCCCACTCCAGCAGTCCACAGTTCCCCTCCACTTGTGCACAGAGGATGAAAATCCCTGTAGCTCCTCTATGGCTCCTTTTGTGAGACCCATGGCCTGTGTATTTGTAGCCCCACGACTGCTGTCCTATTTCATGCCTCCACGTATTGCAGCAGGGCAGACTGCTAGGAATAAAGTCCCTACATGTGCACACCATAGCTACAGCCTCATGCTGTGGTCCCTCTCCTGCCACAAGGCATCTGTCTTACATGATGGCTCAAGAAAAGGAGTGCTCCATATGGCCCCTGAATTAAGACATTCAATGCTTCCTTAGCCTACCAAGAGCCAAGGGAGGACCTGCAAAAATTCAGAGTACAGGCCGGGGAGAAAAAAAAAAA
>VYZS01017069.1:0-16301 GCA_013400695.1 Neodrepanis coruscans
TGTTGGTTGGGGTTTTTTTCCCCCTCCTACTTACCTGCTTGCAAAATTAACTCACTTACCTGGAATAAGTAGGTCTTCTCTGAAGGAATATTTCATGCTGTATTCATGGGCATGAAAATATAGCGCTGATGTCAGAAAATCTGATTTACAAGTATCTTAAGAGCCGTAGTAGGGTCTAAGTGAAGCTTGCTGTATGGAAAATGTAGTAGGATGTTTCAAATCAGTAAAGCAGCTGTTACTGAGATGACAAACATTGACGTCAAGGATATGGGACACGTTGTAGCTTTTCCTGTGGTCTGAACACTTGTCTGTATCGTTCTCATGTTCACCAAATTGCAGCTTCAGTAAATGGTCCCACAATGCTAGAGATCCGAGCTTAGTTGGTGATAAAGTGCTTCCATATGCAAAGAAACTGTTGAACAATCCGAGATCACCTACGGGAAGAGTTGTTTCTTGCTCCCTCAAATCCAGTCTACAGGAGATTCTCACATTCTGATTAAATCCAGCTACTGCCTGAGTAGCAGCGGGATAGTGGCTGACACTGGCAAATCCTTAAGCATTGTAGCATTGCTCTACTACCACAGATGTACAACTGGGCTGCCTTTTATGCCACCTGCATTTATACCACGAGAAGCCACAAAGGTCTAAGAAGACGCTGAAGTACTAGAGTTGGTGGAAGGCTTTGTTTAGCTACTTCAACTTTGCTCAGTCTCAGAGGAGGCCTCTGACTAAAAGGCAAGATGTGAGAAGCAGTGATTTACACCGAAAATCTGTAAAGAAAAATCAATATAGACTACTCACCTTTACACCCTGAAAGCCAGATACCTGGGCATTACTCTGAGCCTCCTTCATAAGGCAGGAAGGGATGAAAGACTAATTGCAAAATAATAACCACGTTTTTCGATATCCCCAGTTCAGTTCATTCATCAGAGCTCACGGAGAGACCTCTGGACTCTTAGAAAAGCAAGCAGAGCCCAAAGCTAAACACAACCCAAAAGGTTCGTCTGCTGTCGTTCTTTAGACAGCAGACAGACAGACAGACTTTTCGAGGGATATTTGGAACGCTCTGTTTCGAACTCCGCAGAAATCAGAGTATGACTTCAGTTACACTTCGAGACAAGAAACAGAGAATTGGCAAGAGAGAGAAAAGCAGCAACTCCGGCAGAAGCGCTGCAGTGACACAGGACACTTCCAGCTCTACCATCCGGAGACAGAAAGTACTGAACAGCAGCTCCACATCAGCCGGCTGGGGCGACTGTCCCCGTCGACCAAGACCCAGAAAGAAAAGCCCTGAAGGGCAATCGAGACCCGAACTCAGACCGCCTGACTTGTCTTCGCGTCCTTCTCGCCTCTTTAACGCAGTAGAGCGGGTAGAGCACCGCACAGAAAAGCCGGGGTCAGATTTCAAAGCCTCCTGAGACCGTAAGCTTTGGAAAGAGCCTCTCATTAAAGAGTGCCCTAATCACCAAGAGAGGGACTGCTCATATGGGTCCCACAGGTCCTCCCGCGGGATATTCCACCCTGGGCAATGCCAGTGGCTCAGCGGCTGGAGCACCCACCGCCGCGGGATTTAGTCTTCTCTTCTGCACATCACCTTCAGCAACCACCGAACGTAAGGGGGCAGGAAACGGACACTAAACCCGTCCCTTTCCACCTCTGTCTCCGAGATGCTGGCAGAGCTGGAGCCCGGCCTTCCTGGGAAAGCTGCAGGCGATGCTCGTCGCCGCGCACGCAGACGATGCTGCCGCTCGGCCGGTGGTCGGACCCGCCGTAGGGCTCGCACAAAGGTGCTGCTGCCGGCCCCGGGTCGCTTTGCTTTCCCCGGGGTGTCCAGTGCCTTGCCCGCTCCTCCATCCCGGGGATCGGCCCGGCTCCCGGCCCGGCCGGGTTCCCCCGCCGCCATCCGCGGGACGAGGAGAGCGTCACCGGTCGGAAAAAGCGAATTAATAACATACATATAATAAATAAATAAAAATTAATAATAATAATAATAATACAATATCGGCCACTTCCAAGCCGCTCCCTAGGGAGCGCGTCTGTCCCGGGCGCGAACGGAGCCCCTCGGCCCCGGTGCGCTCCGAGCATCCAGCGGATCCCGCTTCCCTCCGCCCCTCTCCTCCTCCTTCTCCCGCCGGAAGCTCCCGGCAGTCTTCACTCCTTCTCCTGCCGCCGCCGCGGCGGCACCGGGATCGGGATCAGAGCAGGGAGCTGGTGCCGTCGCTCCGAGCGGCTCCGGACTCTCGCTCATCCCCCGCGGGCTCTTCAGACCCTGCTGGACAGCGGCTTCTTCCATCACTCTCTCTTCTATCGCTCGAGGTTTCATCCTCGAGTGCCCTTTGTTTCGGCTGGAATTCCTCCTAGTGGCGTTTATGGGAGCCGGGATTTTCTCACGTGTTATGGATTTTAGGGGCACGGTGCCCGCCAGCTGCGCGGTCCTGGGTTCTCCCTCTAAGGAAATATATCTTCTCATATATATATATATATATGTATGTATGTATGTATTAAGGATATAGATAAAGATATGCAGACACAAGGCGGATGTCTTCCAGAACAACATTTTGGCTGCTCATCCCGTGACGAGGCTCATGCGATAATCCCTTTACGCTCCCAGCCTTGCTCATTAACATAAGCGACATTCAGGCATTTGCAGCACCCCAGGGATCCCTGTTTTCACGGGGGGCAGCAGGCGCCGAGTCCTGGCAGTGGTCTGAACCACAGAATATACAGAATAAATTGGAGGGGACCCACAAGGAGCATCCAGTCCAACCCTTAGCCCTAGACCTGTCCATCCCCAAGTGTCACACCCTGTTCCTGAGTGGATTGTGCAAAAGCTTTTTGAGCTCTGGCAGCCTTGGTGCTGTGCCCACTGCCCTGGGGAGCCTGGGCAGTGCCCAACCACCCTCTGAGCTAAGAACCCTTGCCTGAGATCCACCTTGACCCTGCCCTGACACAACTCCAGCCCATTCCCTGGGCTCCTGGCCCTGCTCCCCACAGAGCAGAGCTCAGTCTCTGCCCCTCCTCTGCCCCTCCCCAGCAAGTTGTCACTGCAATGAGGTCTCCCCTTAATCTGCTCTTCTCCAGCTGAACACACCAAGTGCCCTCAGCTGCTCCTCACACGCTTCCCCTCAAGGCCCTTCACCATCTTCATTGCTCTCCTAACAGCTTAATCTTTCTTATATTGCACTACCCCAATATTGCAGGTGAGAACAGAGTAGAGCAGGACAATCCCTTCCCTGGCTCGGCCGGCGATGCTGGGCCTGATGCCCCCCAGGACACTGTTGGTCCTCCTGGCTCCAGGGCACTGATGACTCGTGGCCAACTGGCCGTGGACCAGGACCCCCAGGTCCCTTTCCTGGCACTGCTTTCCAGCCTCTCACTCTCCAGTCTGTTCCTACATCCGAGGTTGCCCCATCCCAGGTGCAGAATTCGGCACTTCCTCTTGTTGAACTTCCTATGGTTGGTGATTGTCCAGCTCCCTGATTTTTCCAGGTCTCTCTGCAGGGCTTCCCTGACTTCCAGGGAGTCAACAGCTCCTCCCAGTTTTATATCGTCAGCAAACGTGCTCAGTATCCCTTCCGATCCTCCTTTCAAGCCATTTACGATGATGTTGAGTTGCCACGCCCGCCCCTTCGCTGCTCGGCTCTGGCAGGAGCCGAGCTGAAAATAATCCGAGAAAACATATCAGTCACCGTTAGATGGGGAGGATAAAATGTGGATAATAATATTTATGAGAGGCAATTATCAGTGACCCATAGGAAAGGCGGCCGAGACCGTCTTCCCCGTCCGGGGGTGAGGGCACAGGGCAGCCCCTCGGAGCGGGGATCTCCCTGGACCCGGACTCTTTGGAAAGGATCTGGAAAAAGAGCCTGAGCTCCAGGGGAGCTGGCCGAGCCTGCAAGGCTGAGGAGATGATACCCAGACCAGGGCTGAATCCCAGTTCTCTGGATGTCCATGCGGAATCCCATCCCAGGGGGGAGCCCTAGTGTTTTCCCACTCTGGAAAAGCCGTGCGGAGACCGGGCACTCCCGGAGCCCGGCTGGCCGATCCCATTGCCTTTCATTTGCTAAGTTCATTCCCCAGACACCATTATTGCTGCCGCTCGGGAGCAGATGGTTCCCCTCCGTCCCGAGGTTCATCCCGGGCAGATTGCATACAATTTATTAATAACCCAACAGATGCTCGGGCACTTTCCAGCTCAGATTATATTTCCTGATTGCTCAAATCCCGGCGTGGGGGAGCTGCTCATTTATCTTCCACCTTTCCTCTTTGTGCCTTAGCAGCACTGAATCAGCAAGAGGGGAAAGGATGACATTTGTGTGTGTGTTCCCCTGCCCCAGTTCAGCGTGTAAGTGTCCGAGAACTGAACGTGGTCTGCCAGCCTTGCTTCTGCCCTCCCAGCCCTGTGTCTCGGGAAGAACCGCCTCTGACTGCTACCGAAGAGCCGTCGGGGCCCTCTGGTGCTGCTAGCGAGGCTCCCGTTGGCATCCTGGCTCCCCAGTGTCTGGAAGGGAGCGACCTGTCGTGATTCCCAGTAAAGCATCAGGGACTTAAACCCTTTCTTTCCCTAAACACCCCATTAAAAAATCCCTCGACACGAATTCCCCCGGCCCTAGGCAGCACGGGCCGTGAGACAGGCAGAGCTGAGAGCCAGTAATCCCTTCTCCTTCCCGAACACAGGTTGTTAAGAGAGGAGTATTCGTATTTTAAGGAGGGGGATGTATGAGGAGAAAAGTGCTTAATGCCCTGCGAGACCCCTCCCGGAAAAAGATAAAATCCTCTGAGCTCCAGAAAAAGCCATCACAGACCTTTCAGCAACACTATGTTCAATTTTAATGTATAAAATGGGCTCTTCTTTGCTCTGTAGGGAGAAGCACAAAAGCAGCAGGTTGTTTATCCTACTGAATAAACTAAATGCAGGTCTCTGAGGAATCTTATGCAAACCACTTACCTTGAAACACAACCCCACGGGAAAGTGAGCTATGGAGAGAGGCATGGTTAATGTTTTACATCTTCTGAGCAGCATCCAAGTGCCTGGATCAGCACCAGGTACCATCAGGTACCACAGAAGGCAGGGGCTGTGGTTGTAGCTAGGAATGTAGGAGTCATTTTTTAAGGTATGGGTAGCAAAGAATTTGGGGCTGGAGTTTAGTGGAGCGTGATATACAGGTTAATCCTGAAGGCTGGAGGCTTAAATTAAGTCTTGAAGCTGAAGGTTAATTGTTAAAGTGAGAGTTTGGAAGGAAAGTTCATTTATTATTAGGATGCACGCCACAGTGTAGCTTTTAAATAAAAATAGGCAATCATTTCTGCTCAGTGGTAAAAGGCACTTCACTTTCTGTGAATGCAGGTGAGAGATGCTCTCAGCAATAACAGCGGAAGAATATTAAAGTCTGATACATTTTTCATAGCCCCTGACATTTGCAATATAATTCCACTCCCTTGCCTTCACCACGCTCCCCATGCCAAACAGATTTAGTGCAGGGGGGAATTTTCTTCATTTCAGCATCTGTAAATAAAGTGAGAGAATGATGCAGCTGCAGGAAAAATAATTCCTTTTTCTTTGCTCTACAGCAATAGGGAAAAGCTGTATGAAATGATGCCATGGAAAGGGAAATCAGGGTATAAAAGCTGGTGAGGTTGTGTTAAGATAGACAGGGAACATGATGAGAAGGGGGGTTGTGGGCTATCAGAGACTGAGCTCTTCCCAGTTTCAGGCAGAATTCATGTACCCTTCATCCATAGCAATTTTATTTCCTGGCCATAAGGTCCTCTAATACCTCAGATTCCCTGAAATGTTCACCACAAATGGAATACAGGAAAATTCCAACATTGGTACATGTTTCCTGGTCAGATAATGGCTTTTTTATTCAGTTCTCAATGTTCTGTCCATCTTTGTTCTTTCTGAAACAACAACAACAACAAATATTATCCTATGGCAGAAATCTTTGGGGCTGTTAAATTAGACAAATCTCTCCTCATAGTTTTTTCCTCTCACCTTGTTGCACACCACCTGTACAGGTCTTGAATGCCATGTCCTTTGTTCTTTCACTGACAAATACAAATGCACTCATGAGTTTCTTAGGCCAGGTCACAGAATAAAGCAGAGAATGAGCAAAACCTGAAACAGCAATGAAACTGTTTTCTGAGTTGGTTCCCAGAGTGTTCTTCAATCACTCACCACTTTTGACATTGACAGGTTGTCACCACTTAAGTCACATGTCCATTTTAAGGGACCCAATGCAATGATGTGATATGATGCTGATTTGCTAATTTTCAGTCCTGATCTCCTCATTAATAAACTCAAGAAAAGGGAAATACAGAGTGCAGCCAAAACAACAATGTTATAAAGTAGAACTGTGTAACAAAACAAAAAAAAACCCCCAAAGAATTAATATTATTTGTGTCCTACATTTTTTCCTTTTTTTCACATCCTAATTGCCTTGTGAGTGAAAAGCTCAGCTGTACTGTTCATCACTTGGAGAACAGACACATCCATGAAGACCAAAGGGAAGTGTCCTCTGAAAGAGCACCCAGATAAACACTGGGGAGAGAACTCAGGTGGGAACTCCAGCTCTCCCCAGAGAAAGAGCATGTGAAAATCTTTGGGGATGAGAGAAAGAGGTGGGAAACCAGAGCTTATGGGGCAGCTGTTCCAAGTAGGAAAACGTGTTCATTACTTGCAGATGTAGACTCTGCTACAGACTCTGCTACAGCCTGTACAGATTTATACAGAGGTACCATTGATGAAGAGGGTACAGGATCAGACCTGAGGGTTGTCCTTGTACAGTTTGACAGGAAGACATATAAGTTATATAAGTATCTAAGATACAAATTTGGTACAAATCTCTGCCAATATTGCAGGAAGAACAAAGTGAATTATAAGTTATTCCAGAGGCTTGGGCAGGTTGGAAAGCTGGTGGGACTAGCTGGTCCTTTTCCACCTCTCCTAGGTCTATCTTCCCTTCCCTTCCCTTCCCTTCCCTTCCCTTCCCTTCCCTTCCCTTCCTTTCTCATATTCCCAAAAGTTCCAGCTGTTAAACTCAGGTGAATGATCCTGGCAGTGCCATGCAGACACTTTCTTCTCTTCTGCCAAACTGACAAGGTTGCCCAATATTTGAGGTAGGAGGCAAAAAATCTGGGTCACTCAGCAGAGCCTGGCTGATATGCAATCAACAGGAGGCATGGCTGGTGCAAGGCACATCCAAGTTTTGGGAGTTCCCTGGGAAACTTGTCTCCAAATGAAAGAAACAGAAAAAGGTTTGCTTGATAGCTAGAGAGAATATTGCCCTGGGCTATATGTTGTATGCAAATGTGATGCAAATACGAAAGTGTCCAAATTCCCTCATTTCTTGCTGTGGCCACAGGAACACGTCTGTGCCTTTTGGATTAAGGAAAGGGAAAATCTGTGACCACAGAATTCCAGAACAGTTGTATTTGGAAGAGACCTCTGGACAACACCTCGTGTGTTATGTTACATCCCCTCCCTCTGCTCAGAGCAGGGTGCCCAGAACTGGATCCTGTCAGTGATTTTACTCCTCATGTTTATTTCTTTGGGATCAGCTTTCAGCATTTGGAAGCTGAGAAAAAAATTGGATTTATTTGAAGAGCTTTGCTTGGCTTGTGTTGTTGGAGATGTGTCTGTATCATTCTTGTTTCAGAGGTCTTTCTGTGTACATGAGCTTAAAAATGTTCCCTGTCTTTGTGAAGCCTGCTGCTCTCTGCTCATCTTTAAGGCAACAACCAGCTGTACGTGTGCCAAAAGATTTTACTGGAAAAAAACCCATAAAGCAGCAAGCAATCCAGTTAAGCCAATGAATGACAGCACCACAACGCCAGCCTTGAAAGCACTGAGAGCTGCATCCAGACTGATGCTTAATTTGCCATCAAAATAAATAAATAAATCAAGTCTTAAGCACCCTGAGGTTCATCAGGGAAACAAAAGCCAGTGCAGATTAGCAGACTCCTCACTTGTAACAGGAAAAAAAAATAACAGAAGCCTGACTCACAGGCTTTGTAACAAATTCAGATATCACAGTCCACTATATTTTGCAAACTGCAGAGTAGCAGGGACTGCAATTTTCCATCAGTCACCCTCGTTGGACTTGCAGCATGGACACCTGTTCCTGGCCTCTAATTTTTTTTTTCTTTTCCTCAGCATTTTGGGCTCTTTTGGACAGAAATACACTCAGATCTGCCCCACAGGAAGATCCACCGTCTCTTCTCCCTGTCCAGGGCGTTAGTTTGTCCAAAGGGCTCACTAGAAAGCTGCAGATTGAGGAATCCTGCAGCTGCTTTATTTGTTCCAAAGAACATCAGACAATGCTGCTTTCCCAATTTTTATGTTAATAAATACTTCTTATCAGGCTTAGTCCACTGCCTTGTTTACCACTTCTTGGCTTTCCCACTGAATCCCAGAAAGAAACCAGACACACAATCCTAATGAAAAGCACGGCATGTAAAGAGAGAATTTATATTTCACTTCTTGCCTTTGCTATTGGTTTTACAAGTGATTGCTCATCAGAAACCAATTACCCCAGAAAGGCTTGGGTTTGGGTCCCTACTGATGTTAGCAGGATGAATAGCCTCATTTACAATCTCTCAACTGGAAAACAAAAAGTAATGATAATAAAAAAAAAAAAAGTCTTTTCTAATTCTCTCTGCCTCCATTGTAATTCACAAGAAAATTAAACTAATAACTCTCTCTGTGAGCGTGTTATGCAGATGCCAGGAGTCAGGAATAAATGTATGAAACTATCCCAGGGAAAGTCCCCCGGGAAGGAACCTCTGAGCAGGCAACTATTATGCTTTGCAACACTCAGAGCTTCCCCAGCAATGCAATCTGTGTAGAGAGGAGGTTGTTTCAATTTCCTTTCTTCTCCCTTCCCCCTTTTTCAATTGAATTCCACTTGCAGGCTGCAAAAACTTCCATGATTTTTTTGCTGGTCTCATTTCCCACTCCATCTCCATTTCCCATTTGTGTATAGAGGCTCCTTATGAAAAAAATTCTCCATACCAACAGAATCAAGGTTTTCAGAAGTGGTTCCCGGAGTGGTCTTCCTTCCTAATTCCTTCAGCACAGACAGTGCTTTATTGGTAAGGGATTCTTGACATGAGGGGCCCCTCTCTGTTGCCAAGCTCTGTGCTGTGATTTGTCCCCACACCTCACATCCAAGGTTTTGTTGGTTTTTATATATATATATGTTGAAGAAGATATAGCATTAAAACAAAGCCTGTAACTTGCCTCTGCTGGTCTCCAAGGGAGGATGAGCAGGAATGAACTTCTAGTTCCTTCCTTGCAAGATTGGGAGTGTCTTGCTGGTCAGTCATGATACCGTGTGTAGATCCACCTTTTTTGGACACCACAAGGCTGGACAGAGGATGGCTCAGTGGGAACAAGCACATCAGAGAGGACGGTTCAGTCACAGTTGAGTGCTGGTGGTGTTGTGCATCATGTGAGTGACATGGAGGGGGCACCATTTCAGCAGGGATTTGGCAGTTTGCAGACAAATCTTCATGGATCTTCATGGATGACCAAAAGAGAAAAAGGTATGCCTGGAAATGATTGTGTCAGCCCTCTACTCAAAGCAGGATCAGATTTGATCCAACCTCACTGGGAAACTACAGCAGACACAAAACTTGGACCCAAAGAGAGGCAGCAAAAAGGGCCAGAGAGTGGACCCTGCAGTGACAGGAGGAGAGGGCTGGAGTCTGTTCAGGTGTCAAAGGAACATGACTGTCATGGTGTGTAACATCTGACAGGCACTGAGGGAGTTAAATGGCTCATGTCAAGTGGTACAACCAGCCAAGAGGACTCTTGGGGAATATGGGAAAAGGATTCAGCCCTTTAGATCCTTTAGGATCATCCTTTAGGTGATCTCCTCACATATGGTGGCAGCTGTCAGACTATTTTGCAGGGAAAGATTAAGAAGAAGGGGTTATTTAGGTAAGTAAATAGAATATAACATTGCACATCCTAGACAGAGGAAAAAATAAACTTTGTATTTAGGAACTGGTTTCAGGATTACATTCCAGAAGTTTAGTCTTCTAGGAAAGACTCAAAGCAAGTGGCAGATCTGTTCCTCTGATAAAATGCTGCTGTCAGACAAGTGCTGGACATGCACTAAATGATATTAGAGGAAGATCAAGGAGGAGAGTGAGAGCAAGACAGATCCTACAGGTGGTATTGAACCCCAGATTAAACTCCTTACTTTTAGATCCCTGTTTGGATATGTTCCATCTGTACTCTGGGGAGATTTGGAGATTTAGTCAATAGAGACTGAACAACTGCAGGGCAAGACAGTGATAAATTAATCCCAGAGCCCTCAGCCTTCACCCTTGGCAGTATGAAAAAAACTTCCTGTTAGTTAAAACACCAAGAAATACAGACATGGACTAAAGAGGAGACTCATCAAACCAGCCAGGCTCCCCTGTGATGCTACAGTCTAAACTACTATCTGAATTTCAGATTGTCTTGGGCTGGAAAAATCCCAGTGTAGAGATCTGAGTTATTGTCTGCACTATGCTGAACTCCAGTGCTTTTCAGAGGAAGATTTGGGTACAGAAATTGGGTGACTCATTGCAATAGAACAGAACAAATTCAGACAGCTCATCTTTTCTCTGGGTTCACATAACAATTTAACCCCAATTTCTCAGTTTCCCATGCAGCCTGTTATCACAGAGTCTCTGCATCCTGGCCTAGCAAAGATCCTACTAATGCTCATAATAATTTTCTTGATTGATGGTTGCTTTTACTGCTTCTTTTTCCTTTATATGCTTTATTTTCTGTGCAGGCAAAATGTATGATAAGATATTTCTGGAGCTATTTAATGATATTTTCTGTTGTAGACATTATTAAAATGGACGGATTTGATGTGAAGACTTTAGTGACCCCTCTGGGAATCTTTGCTCTCTCCTCATTTCTTCTGATGTATTTTTTTCACCTGTTGTTGCAGATATTCCTAGCAATGAATTAAAATGAATATCTCATCAGAAATGCCTGAAGATCCTCTGGATGTGTTTCTGATAGTTGACTGCACAAATGTTTTATTTTTCAATCCGTTTAACATGAACTTGTTTGCCCTGCTTCCCAGAGCTGGAGAAACCCTCTGAATTCTGAATGCTGAAATTAAAATCGCTGCCATTGTTTAAAACATGCAATAATGTATCATTTATTCAAATGCAACTTTTGTAAGTCATTGAATTTCATAGGAGATGAATCATTAGTCAAAGTGCAGACTGCACTAGGGGTCATCTTTAATTTATTTTCAAAGCCTTCATTCGAGCTTTTTGGTCCAGTGTGTCATAAGTTATTCAATACACAAAGGTGTCTACTTATGTCTCACAGTAATTAAGCTGATTAAGTCATATTATCACTAACAAGAAGCATTAATTCCACTTGAGTGAATGCTGCAAATAGAGCCACTGACATTTCCACCACTTAGACTGAAAACACATTATAGAAAAACTGGGGAGGCAAAAGCTTCTCTCAGCCCTGGCCTGTTCCTCCATCTGATCTCTGTGGAGGAGTTGGCAACTGATGTTTTCAGAGCAGTAAAAAGGAAAAGGTGCAAAGGAGCAGAGAAAATCAGCACGTGACAATCATGCAGACATTTTTCAGTGTGGCAGAGGCTAAGTTATTATGACAGAAGCTAAAGGATATTTATTTCTACAAAACACCTACTGAGATCAAAAAGGAAACAGGACGAAGTGATCAGCAGGCTGCTCTGTGCAGGGAGTCCAGGGAGATATTTAAGACACTGAGGCAATTTGAAAAGAAATCAGAATGGACCTTGACCCAGTCTTGGCTGAATTAAGGTGTGTTTGTTCCAGCATCATATTCAAATGAGAAGAGAAGAGAAGAGAAGAGAAGAGAAGAGAAGAGAAGAGAAGAGAAGAGAAGAGAAGAGAAGAGAGGAGAGAGAAGAGAGAAGAGAGAAGAGAGAAGAGAGAAGAGAGAAGAGAGAAGAGAGAAGAGAGAAGAGAGAAGAGAGAAGAGAGAGAGAAATTCCCAGCATTTTTGGAGGCTGTAATTAACCAGTGAATGCCACAGACTGGACTGAACCCAAAACCCTCCAAGGTCCATGCACAGGTTCCTAGTGGTCCCCATGGACTTCAGCTCTGTTCTGTTGATACTGAGACCTTGGGAGCTCAGACCACCTCTATCCATGGCTCTACCCAGCCTGACCCAACTGCCTGCAGAGTGCTGTGTCCCTGCTAAGGTTTCCTGGGAGATTCACTCCTTGACTCTGTGCGTGGCAGACAAGAGTAAAGCTGAGCCTCAGCCCCTCTGGGTCTTTCCCTCTGGCCTCTTTTCTCTTTGCCTCTGGATTCATTTTGTCTCTCTGGGATACATTTTCAAGCCATTACAGGGATATAAGTAACGTTTCCATCCAAACAGTCTATTCAGCAAGAGCACAAACCCCCTACTTGTGCTGGTGCCCAGAAGTACCGTGTGCCTGCCTCACATGGCCTGAAGCATTTTGCAGCCAACTGCACCACATGGCAGCTTTCCCACTGTCCTAGAAGCAAATCTCAAGCTGGCTGGCAGGTCCCTGAAAGCCAAATTTGCCTCTGGATCTCTGAGAGAGCTGGAATGTATGAGAGGGGTATACAGAGAGAGTTCTGCTGAGCAGATCTCCAAAGGAGTTCTTGTGCCCAGTGCATTACCAGGCTACAGAAACCAGCTAATGCTCTTCAGCTCTGCAGGAGTGTAAGCACAGGGAGAGTTGTAAAAATAACTAGTTGTAGGGCAAAGACCTTGCATTTTTAATGAGACCCTCTCCCTGTGGGAGATCTTCAAAGGAGATCTCATCTATTAGATGGACGATTCTGACCAGACATGCCCTTTGAAGAGGGATAGTAGTGTGATTGAATTAGATTTATGCAAGTGCACTCTCCCCTGAAGCAAGTCCCTTTTTATTGTCTTTTTTGTCAATATGGTGATTGAAACAATGATTGAAACTGAGCTCTTTTCAATGCAGGTTTTCCTTCAGCTGAGCAAAAGAAGATCCTTAGGGAATGTGGGGTTTTGGGGCCTAAGCTGGTCACTGTATTGCTCAAATTCTTTTTGGAAGAGGCCTGACCAGAACATGCAAACTGGGGATCAGCAGGAGACAAATTTCTCTGTGTGTGTGTCTGTGTGTGTGTGTGTATCTATCTCATTCCATGGGCTGAGGATGGTCAGGAATAATGGAGAGGAGAGGGCACCAATTTACTGGGCATCAGTTGACCATGGTGATAGGACTTAAAAAATGCCAAGAAAATACACTGGAGAGTTGCACACACATGGAGAGGTGGCAAAACCTGTCCCCTTGGTTGCTCAGCTCCACGATTTTCCAAAGACAGAGATAAAAAATGTTACTTTCAAAAGATTTTGGAGGTCAACTTGGATGTCAATTCCACTTTGGGAAGCCACATTTGTAAATCTGACACAAACCAGCATTTCCATGCATTCATTTAGATCCTGGGTGCCATGAAGCACTGGGTGTACTGGGTGCTTTTGCTGTGTGAGCTGGAACAGAGCAAAAGACTTGGCCCTGCTGCAGAGGGGCTGTGGCTGAGCCCCCCCGGGCTCACTGCAGAGAGCCTGCAGTCCTCTCCCAGTGACCAGCACCACCTAAAAATGCAGGGAAGATACTGCCAGAGCTAATCCGAGGGGAGGGGGAGATGCTGTCTGCCCCACAGGGAGTCTGGTCCATTTGATGCTTTTATTACTTCTCGAGGCTGTTATTAATCTTATTGTATCACTTCACATAATTCCCTTGTTCTTTTGAAGTAGTGGAACAGGCTAATGCTGTACAGAGGTCTCAGGCAGTGGCTGTTTGGGGTTCTTTTTTACCCTTAATACTCTCTAGAGGCCCTTGAAGAATGCACTTGGCAGCACAAAATCCTTCATCCTACCGTCTAATTGGGACAGGGAATATTTCATCTACCCGCAGCCAGGCAGATGTGAGCTGGGACTGAAGTCACCAGAAGCAGACAGGTCCCTTTCATGTCCAAAGCACTGCCCTCCCAGTTCCCTGACTCCCACGGGGCCCCTTTGAGTGCTCCCTGCCCCCTGTTTCCACTGAAGAGCACGTTTCCCACTTGTAGACAAGGACTTTTCTGGGTTAATCCCAAAAGCCGCATTGCAGCCTCCCCAAGCCAGTCTCCAAGAAAGGGGGGGGTAAGAGAAGGACAGTCACAGCACGGCCATCCCAGGACTTCATCCAAAGGTGAACTGCTTCCCACATCAAGCTGAGAGTCATTCCCCCACCAGACACAGAATTGTCTTCCCCAGGGGACGGGCCCTAAATGTGACACACACCCAGGTTATCTCTGGCTCCTGAAGCAAGCTGGTGGGTGCTGAGCATCCAGAGAAAGCACAGTAACAACAATGAGCTGTTAGTGCCACATCCAGCCCCTTTCCCCAGCAGCTCAAAGCCCTGTATGCCCATGGCTGGGTGCACAGCCCTCTATGACCAAGCTGGAGTATGGAACAATGAGCTGTGTGATACCTCCAGCTCCTTCTGGCTGTGATCCCAAAGTGTTCCTGAGTCCTGGGGAGGAGGGAAGGGGACCTTGAGCCCCCAGAATCTGGGTGAAGTGAATACAATGAGCTCTTGGCATAAATGAATAAAATACTTCTCCAGAACTCAGGAGACCACAGAGGCACATGTATCTCCTGGAGTGCTGCTCCAAGAGCTGTGCAGCAATCCCTGCTATCCTGTGCAGCTCAGGGACTGCCAGGAGCCAGGGTGAGCTATTAAAATACAATTTATTGGTACAAATCAGACATCATGAAACAAACTCAGTTTAGAAAGAGCTGTCATGTTCTGCACAGATGGATTGGAAATGAACTGTCCCGTGACCGGAGCGATTGGCAATGGTGACAGACAGACTGGGTGGACAGGTGCAGGGTGAGCAAGGCAGGGAAGAGACTGTTCTGGGGCTGGAGCCCTGCCCTTGAAGGCTCCTCAAAGCCAGCTAAAAGTCCTCAAAGAGAAGCAGGGCACAGTCTCTGCTAAAAGTTCTCAAAGAGAAGCAGGAAGAGGTCTGTCCTATGCAGGAGGGGGGCCCAGTGCAGAGGTTCCTCCAGACATTCAAGTCTTCAGTAAAACAGAGATCCAAGTGAGGACATGGGGAGGAGAGAAGAGGACTGTCACCTGTGCTAGGGCCACTCCAAAGGCTAGAAACTGTTTTCAATTCAGAAGATGTTGCCTTGAGCTAGAAAGTTCATCTTGTGCATCTCTCACCTGCTAAGATAACAGCTCTTCTGGCCATCCAATCCATGTGCCTGTGGTGTTCCCAGAACAAAGACTGGCTCTGTCCTGGACCCTATATGTGTCCTGGACTTTGGGTCTCCAGCCTTGCAAGTGCTGGGTCAGGGTTTGAAGGGAAAGCACCCATAAAGGCTGGGTTTTGCGCTCACTTCCCAAAGAGGACAGACACCAGTGGCTGCTCTGGACATGTGACACATCCCACTGGATCTCAGGGACAGAGCAAGGGCCACTGCCCCAGTCAGGCTTGGCTGAACCAGGCTTGGTCTCCATACATTTTCCTTGCCTACTGGGACAGAAATACAGTCATGCAGCTCAGTACATTCACACAGCCAGACAAGACAAAGTGACAATGTTTACAGAGATGGATGGTCCCAAACAGGACATGGGAATAGGTAAACTCAAGGCAGATTTGCTTGAATCTGGTCATATGGACCCTAAACAGCACCTGCTGCCAACACAGCTCTGCAGGATGAGATGGGAGAAATGTCCCCTGTTGCCCCCCACCCCCAATCCCTAAAATTCTCAGTCTCTCCTCAAATCCTTTTCCCGTGCTCTGGCGAGCCATTATCCACAAAATCCTGAGTGGACCATAGATGGAACTGTGTGCTGTGGATGGACCTGGCAGCTGAAATAATGTGACAGATTTCCAGGACAGAGCCACCCAGGCTATTTCAGGTCGTTGTTGATAACCACACTGTCATGCATGTCACAGTAAGTCGTCATCTTCTTCCTCTTGCCAAAGGTGGAGAAGCTGTTCTTGTTCTCCCGGCCTGGGAAGAGGGGCCCATCCTTGCTGGAAAGCAGAGTGGGAGTGCCAGGGATGTAGACATTGTGCTGATAATCCAGGGCTGGGATGTGTCCTGGGTACAAGGGGCTGTACTGGGGAGTCCAGATGCTGTTGGGGACTGCTGAAGCCTTCTGAAACTCTATAGGAAAGATGAGTGTAAGACTAGCTCACAGAGGTCACATCCACAGCTCAATGGGACAGTCACATCCACATCCCAGAATGCAAGTGTCACCTGTATCCCTGTGTCCCTGTGT
>VYZS01017102.1:14433-28132 GCA_013400695.1 Neodrepanis coruscans
GTCAGGCTGATATAACCAGTAGACAGAAGAGCATAAGGAGAATGTCACTGGAAAGTAATATATTCTGCAAACTGTTGCGTCAACTCTCATGAACATAGCTCAGCAGCTTTGAGGGAGCATTAAGAAAACCACCCAAAAATAGACTATTTCAGAGGCAGCGCTAATTGTGAAATTAGCACAAATCTAAACCCAAACTTTGTTAAAGATTTGGATATCTTTTACCTGACCTGGCTGCTTCTGCTCCACAGTTCAAATGAACACTAATGAAGGAAGCCATAGTGTGACAGCCTATGCCAGAATGCGAAGCTCTACCAGAGCTGCACATTGCACATTTCTAAAGGGATTAAGCCAAAAAGCACAGTGTAAGTATCCAGTTATTGGGGTGCCAAAAAACTTTCTACTAATTCCTTGTGCATGAATGTCAAATGCTTTTAGTATCTGCCCAATTATTTTCTGGTTTATTACAGCGCTCAGCTCGGTAAATGAAAGGTACTATGTCTTGGTTTAACAAATACCCAGTGAAAGAGGAAAAAAAAAGATTATCATGACACTGCACAGTTTGAGAAAGACTAAAGATTATGACCAAACCAGCCAGCAAAACCTAACTAGATGGAAGTTATTGGATTAACCTGATATGAATAAGGGCAAAATCTTACAGAGAGCAATCCTACTACCCCAACAGTACAAAAGTGTTTGTGGGCATAAGTGTAGAAATTAAATCAAACCCACACAGAGAACTGAGTTACAGGATCTGGTCCTGACAGAGTATGATGGTTAGGTAAATGAATAATAAGAAACAAACTTTAATAAAGAAGAGTGAGGGTATAGACCAAGATAAAACAGCAGGATGAATACATTTTAGTAATGAAATAGACCAATATACAGGTAAGGTACAGGAAAAAATATGTGCTGAATAGATAGCTAAACTTCTATTTATTCATAGTTAAATATCTATTATTATGCACAGACAATTAACTTAGACTACCATTTCAATTTCCTTTGCTTAGTTGAACTGTTTGTTTAAACATACTGCTCTAAGCAATAAAAAGCTAAACTTTCCCTTTCAACCATATTTATGTCTCTTTTACCTGGCTTTGCATAGCTGTCATGTACTCCATTACTAATGACTGACAGCTGAAATTCAAAAAATTTACTGTTGATGAGCAACACTAGGGTGTGGAAAACACTGTCTGATTACTTGATAGACATTTTACTCCTCTGCAAAACCAAAAAATAAATCAGTAAATAGTAAATACGTTTCTCATAAATGTCTTGTATTTGACCTGTTGTTCAGTAGCACAGACAATGGGGAACTGTCCTGACAAACGATTCTAGGTATTTTTCTATAGGAGTTGAGAAATTGGCTCCTTGTTCCTGCATCTCCCCCTGCTGGAAGAGAATCAGAGTTGCAAGGAAAAAAAGGAATGAGAGGTCCTTGCTCTCTCGTGCTATAAGCAATTGCCAAGACCAGTCATTTTCCCGAGCTGAATGAAAGGTTTTATAATTTAATAAAGATCTAAAATATCTAAATATAATAAAGATCTAAAATATCTGCAGTCATAGCAGAACTAAAGTAGTGCAGTTATAAGCCACTACTCCTCATGGAAGAAAAAGTGTTGCATTCTGGCTTGCATGCTTGACTCTGAGAAAGGAAAAAGTACAGCAAAATGCACTGATAATTACAGTGATACGCGCATTAGTCAGTACCAGCCCAGACATTTAGATTCACAGCACTGAGATGACTAATTGAAAAAACAACTCAAAAGTCAGTATCCATATCACAGCTGTTGACCTCACAATAAATGTTGCCATGATCTATGTGACCCAGATGTTGACCCTTTTACCCAGTCAGCTCTTTGCATCTAGTTAAATTCGAGCTCATGGTCTGCATCTAGGAAAAAACAAGGTCTGAGAAGTTTGCTCCCAATTAGTGCTGTGATTTCTGCTCTATTTCAGAAACAGCAGACCCATGACTTGTTTTTTTTTAACATTTAAATTTATCTTAATGAAAAGGTGGTGAAAGTGCTGAGCTGCCAGTCCTGAAGACTTGAATGTACTATTCACCTAGAGGAAAAAAATATCCAAAACTAGCCTTAGCTTTGCTATAGGATATTACAAAATTTTAATCAAAAGTTTTTCCTGTGGAAAACTGCATACTTACGCAAGAAACCTAAAACCGATGATAGTTCAGATTCCCCTTTGTTTTATATGTTTTCCTGAGATGTTCAAATATGTAGAAATACTCTTCATGCCTACTAGTCTGAAGTCCTCTTATAAGCACTCTTTCTGTCATAGAGCTTGCAACACCTTTTTCTCCATTATGGTCATACTAGAGAACATTATTGTCTTTACCAGGACACTGCTGGTGCATGATGAGATTCCCTGCAGTTGGTGATATCTTTTGGCCTATTTTTGCCATCTTCTTCTTCACAGGTCTACAAAATCTAATTTAAATTCTAATTAAAATGTCTTTTCATCTGCTATAGAGCTGGGTATATTCATCTCACCAGAGGCACAGAAGAAAAGCTATAAAATGCTAACTATATAATTTTTTCTGCTGCATTTGTTGTATTTATTAGCTACTCAGCACTTGAATGTTTTGATGTATTGCTGAGATTTAAATAGAAAATGCATCTGTAAAACTATAAGGGGAGGGTACATTTTCTAAATTTAATGTTAAAATGTTTCATACCCAGCAAGCTGAGGAATACTTAAATGAATGATGAGTCTTTCAATGTACTATAAGAAGACCAAGTTCTAAGTACACTTCTTTTAGTGAAAGTGAAAGTGAATGAAAGGCATTGTAAAATTCGTACAAAAAATATTCACAGAAAAAAATACCAGGGATTCACAGTGTTACAGCTCCCAGCTGTATGATACCTTCCAAGTGAGTGCCCCTCTCTATTTTGCTGATGGAAGAAGATGTATGGGCATTTTCTATTGTCTATGCAATACACTGCAGCTTAGCTTGAACTGCCTTGTGCAACAGCTTAAGTTAAGCCATCAGACTTTGCACTGACGTGGGTGAGGAGTGTTCAGGTGCCATTTCACCAGTTATATCTGGCACAGAGGTGATAACAAATCCTAGGATAGAAGAAGCTGTGGTAAGAAGGCATTAGCTCTAACTCATTTGTTAAATGAGTGTATGTCTCAAGCTTAGCTTTACTGCTGTGATGGACAAATGTCATGTCCCTACCAACTACTGGTTATATAGAAGGGGGAGATAAATGGAGAAGCATAAACAAGGAAAATGAGGCTGTAGACCACTTCCCATTTGTTCTGGGTGCTAGTAAAGAAATACTGAACTTTGTCCAGAAGTCAGCCGGAAATACGTAGCGCCAGTAAGGTGGATAGGTAAGGACATTCCCGATGCAAATCTAACCCAGCTTAGAATTTGAAAGCACAGTGAGGACCTGCAGTGTCATATGTCAAATCATGCATGTCACGTCCACGTTTACACGCAAAGATCCCCAGTGCTATTTTGACCCAGCTTTCCAGCTTTTCCCAGCTTTTTTGCTCACCAGGCTTCCCTACAGAGCCAGAGTAAAGCAAAAGCCTCCTTGCAGCGCTACGGGGAGGCTTGAAGTGCCTGTGACACTGCCCGTCCAGAGGGGTTGCTGTTCCAGCAAAATCCCGAGCCGGAATGCCGGAGCTGGGCGGGAGGTGGCAATACCGAGCTGGTCATTGCCGTCTCCCGCCCACGAGCGCTCCCGAGGGCAGGGAAGAGCAGCTCTTACCCTGATTACGGCTCCCCGTCTGCATTCCAGCTGATGACAGCTCCAGCATGCCCAAATGTATGGGGACTGATTTACTGTTTGCATTTTGGGATGCACTACGCTGCAGACGATCACTTTTTCCCCGGCAATCTGTATGAAACAGTTAACAGAGAGCACTTGGCTCTGAAGCATGTCCTTAATGCCTGAGTTTTCTGAACCAGCTAATGATGCTGTTTCTTTCAATTAAAGGTGATATATTTTTCATAGCAATTGAAGTGATGGCAATGGATGAGGAATCCAGCAAAAATAAAGCAGACTGGCATGAGGGGCTCAGAAAGGCTCTGACTAAATTAGGCTTAGCTAGAGAGAAGCTTAATGATTTCTATAATATTTAAACATCACCTTCCAGACATAGAAAAGCTGGATTTGCAATTTTCAGTGTGGGACTGAATCTGAACTCTGAACACCAGGAAACACATTAAGTTGGTTGTAGATGATGTTTGAGCTCTGGACTTCATGGGTTGGCTCTAACTCTGTTTTAACCATGTGTTGTGTCTCCAGTCACAATTTCCTAACAGTGAGCAAGATCTTACCAAAGTGTGAGCTTTTCTCCTCTCAGAGATCAGAGATGCCACTCATTCCTTTGATCCAACACTTTCAAAGAGTAGAGGAAATTTTCTTATTTGACTCCAGGGCTTGGATTCCACCAGGGAGAGATATAACACCAGAACAAGGAGAATTTGGATATGTAGCATTAATGTAATCAGATAACTAAGATGTCTGATAAAACACTGCCAAACTGACAATGTCTTCTATTGAATTTATATACACATTTTGTCTGGTAAATTCAATGGAATATTACAGAATTCTATTGTAATGTATAATAAAAAGAAAAATTGTTCTGGCAAAGTTCAGTTTGGGAGTATTGTTTTTCCTCATTAATTTTTTTTCATGCTAAGAAATAGAAAGCAGTACATTTTAAAATACAAATGCTTCAATTCAGGTACTGGGATGCAACTGTACTCTGAGTTCTGCAAGGTAAACTGAAAGAATCTGAACACTGCCAGAAAGTAAGAGAACCATAGGAAATTCAGTACCAGAATCAAATCAGGTTTTAACTACTATTAACTATTGTATTTGCCATAGGGAAATTCTAGCACTACTCACTACTAGAAATCTTACAGATGAGGACACTGGTCCACTGTCCCACAGATATCCTTTCTATACATCTTGGGAGTTTTCACATCAGGGGTTACTGCTGAGCCAAAGCAGTCAAGTATCAGAGTTAAAAATCTGTAAAAAGAGTATGAGATTTTTACTCTAAATTCTGTATGGGTTGTTGGACTTCATGCTGTGAACTTGAAAGACAAACTTGAAGAATTAAGTCTGGAAGGTTTCTTATGAGTTAGAAGAAGATGATGTTCAGAAGACAATGTTCAGGTTCATCATTGGAATATCACTGAAATTAGCATCATTAGTTGTTTCTCATCCTCACTGGTATACCTCAAGTAAATTAAGTGGCTAATTAAGCAGTATGAATCTGCTGGATGAATATCCTCAGGCAAAGGTAAAATACTTTTCATTTGTTCTAGCAATCCTTATTAGTTTTTCTTGTTGCCTGTTGGAATGAGATAAGAAATGAAACAAACATGCAGTTTGCAGAGGTGAAGGGAGAGCGCACCTCTACTGGTGATGTCCGATGATCCAAAGAGGAAGAATCGTAACAATCTCTCCATTTTTATAACCTTCAATGTGCCTACCCATCACACTATCCAACTAAAGCCCATCTTACTACTGTGTCCCCTAAACATCCAACAGGATGGTCCTTTGTTACATTTACTCCACCCCAGTTCCCCAGTCCTGCCCCTGGCAGGCCTAAAAGCCTAATTCTGTTTTGTCTCAATAACCCCCTTATCTATAAAGAACGCAAACATGAGAAAGACAGACTGTTCTTGGCCCTTAGTATTCCAAGTTATCCAGCTACCTAGCTAGAGTGAATTCCCAAATCTTAAGAATACCCCCTAAGGCATTGTTCTAATGGCCAGTCACCTGAATTGCATAAATTAAGAAAAGATGCAAGTCTATGTAACAAAGAGATTTTTAATTCAAACTGGGTGAGCTAATCTAGTATTTTGCCTTTCCAGAGCTTGCTATGATCAATAATACGCTGCTGAATCCAAGTGGAGTTAATCTGAATGAACAAGATAGGGACTAAATAAATTAGAAAAGAAGGATTAAATGACTGAAGACTCTCTCTGTGACTTAAATATTTGACATATTTGACATTAACATATTTGAGTTCTTGTTTCAGGAATGAAAAAAGTTGCTTAGACTTGCATCCCTTGTTTTTCCTCTCATTGATATTTTTACAGAACAAGGGAAACTCAGAAGCCCATATAAACTGCTGTCAAGAAGAAAAAAATCTTCAAATTGCCAATTATTACATTAATATAAAACAATTAGTGTTTCATTCACCTGCTTAACAAGCTGAAAACCCAGGGCCCTGCAGTGTTTCTATGATGATTAATAGTATCACTGAAGGTTTTAACAAGTGAAAGAACAGAGAAACAACAACCTTCTATGTAATTTTGCAGGTTAATGTCATGACATCCTTTGCTAGCACAACAGAATGAGTGCTTCATAAAAAATTTAATATATGTAAAATTTGGAAAAAGGAGATTATGATAAATGGGAATATACTCTCAATCTTTTATTTTCTCATTCTTTTTTAATATTTTTCTGATAGTTCTCTTGCAGTATTTTAAATAGAACTGTTTTTTCTCCTATGAAAAGCAACACATCTAATTCCAACAGTCTCTACAGAAACCCATAATGTTTGAGAATGATTACTAAGTTATGAAATGCTAATGTACACAGTGTTCTTTGGCTTGAACCAGACTAGCATACAGATGAAATCAGTGAAATTTTAAGTGGAAGCCTGATGGTTGTTTTGATTTAGACAGATAAGCCCACTGCTATTTCTGTTCAGGAAAGTTTGGCTCAGAGAGTTAATATGATCACAGTACTGCACCACAGCATTTAATATCTCTAGCTATTAATGTTAACAAATCTAACCACTCAGAAAGTGTAACCTTATCACCAACATCCACTGAGTAATCCAAAAAAGCAAATAAGCCATGAAATAACATGCTAGAAATACTCAGGCCAGTCCTCAATGAGAGCAGCGAGAGCTGCATAAATCTTTTTATGCTAAAATCACAAGGAAGAAAATTGACTTCTTCACTTCATGTTGCAGACCCAATATTGAATTGATACATTTGTCCTATATGGAAAGAACAAAAACCTATCTGCAGCCTGTAAAACTGCTTTTCTGAACTTGTAGCTTGTATGTCTCTGTCTACTTTGGCAGTGTGATCACTTGCATGAGGCACATACACTGTTCCTCGCCTGACAGGTTATTATTAGATGCAAAAAATCAGTTGAAGGCTGTGTTTTCTACAGTGTGCCCCATTTTCTAGAGTACTTAAACACTGCAGGATACAGGCTAGGGAAGTGCCAGACTTTATAACAGGTCACGGCTGTTATTCACTCCCTGAAAGAAACTGGGCTTACAGTGAGGAACAAAAAGAGAGGAAAGGATAGGCACTGTGAGGACAGGCTCCAAGCACTAGCAGTGTCCCATTACACAACAAAAAGACAAGCTTGAAAGTCATTGGGGCATGCAGGTTACCTGTTTTATAGACAAAAGGTCTAAAAAAAACCCCACTAATCTGTGATGTGTCATGAGGCAAACAATGACAATCTGCTTCTAATTTCAGGTTATGTTTTAAGCAACATTTAACTTCAGCAAAACACTGGTTCTCTAAATGCAGCTCAAAACTACTGTGTCTCCTCTTTATCCTCCTGGCCTTGATGTTATCTCTGCTTGTGGAGTGAATTAAGTTCTTTTAATCTCTGGCTAATTTCTGTTTTTTCAAGAACATGAAAATGCAACTGTGACTTGCCAGGACTAAGTATATGCCTTTTCATTATCTCTGTTTGCTAGGTATTGGTGAGAATGCAGTGGTCTTACTAAAAAACTTGTCAATTCATGTTATTAACAGACCATTTTGTCATTATTGCTGGAAAAGTGTGACAAAGTATTCAGAAGGGGAAAATGGACAATTTCATGGAAACACACTTATCAAGTGAGTTGTAAATAGTAAAAATCAATAAATAGGAGCACAGTGTCTTTCTTATTGCTGTGACTGCATAATAGATCAAGCAACCTCATCCCCAACCAATGATTTGACGATGTATATGCACAGCCACAATAGATGCATTGAAATTGCACTGCTTAAGAAACACTTTTCACACATCTGCTTCACATAAAACATATTTTAGAGGGAACTGATTGATCTTGTGAATAAGGCTGAGTTAACTTAATTTTGAGTCTTAAAACAGTTGGCAGCATTCCAAGGGTTAGATTCACAGATTTCTCTAAAATATTCTAATCTGCAGAACACTGCCAAAGATTTCTGAAACAGGAATAAGCTTCATCAGCAGACAAAATTGCATACAGGCACTGCAATGAATGCTCTTAATCAGAAAGGTGTCTGTAACACAGCTATATTTTAAGTTGCAAAGTCAGCGTATTGACATTCAAGTGAGACTTAAGTCTTGGTTACTAGTTTCCTGTAGGCAATGAAAGTAGGAAAATACTGACAGATGCTAATTTTCTGCCTTAGTTTATCATTAACAGCCTGATTGAGAAAAATTTACTGGATTGTAACAATAATGAGGAGAAGGAGAAGCAGAAGATGCAGAAACACAAGAAGAAGATTGATGATGATGACAATGATGATGATGTGCCTAGAGCTCTAAAAGTATGAATCTCAATATTTTTAAGCTGTACATGTTTTCTCTAACAATGCTACAAATGCAACACGTTACAAATTTTTAAGAGACACATGAAAATAGTCTGCTCTGAAAGGTGCTATTAAAAGACAGCGAGTCACAGGGAAGACTATGGCATGCAGAGCTCATCTGCTACTCACCCCTGTACTTACTTACTTACTTACTTACCCTGTAAAAACAAGCAGAGCTGTAAGAGCTGTTTGATCTGGCAGACAGCTACTCTCAGTTTTTTAAGGGGCTGGAGACTTGTTTGCAGATGGAAGGAATTTGAAAACTGGAATTCTTCAGAAAAAGGAGGGCATACCATTGTGCTAACAATAAAACTAAACACAGTTTAGTGGTGCTTGTGGACATTAGCAGCATGTGTGTTAGCTTGGTTTAGACCACAGATAGCTCACAGATACCGTGGCCTTGACACATGACTTACACAGCAGAGATAAGACCAGAGAAGAGACATGGGCAGCAGTAAATTTGGATTTCAGGTAGAACTAGCAGGCACAGATTTGTGGTCTCTGTAAGCGCCAACATAGTAAGAGGGGTATCAGCAATACAGTGGAGTGCCACTGTGGGAGAGGGAACAGGAACAACCCTACAACCTACCAATCTCCCCACAGCACTGGATACTTACCACTTCCTTGTCTATGGAATGGAAGTAATTTGGAACAATTGGTATTATGAATTAAGGACTCAAAACAGACACCACGGGTGCATATTACTTGGGCAGAGGCATGAGGCAACAAAGCCTGATCCTGTATCACTGAACTCAGTAGGAGTGTTTAAATTTAGCTCAGTGGATGCAGATGGTGAGAGGGAAGGCTGGTGGGGCCCTAGGAGCCTAAATCTGTCCTGGTGTCTAGTGTTATTTGTGCAGGGGTGCTGGAGAAGAACAGAGGGTCTCATTTCTTCATATCTGCAAAAGAAGTCCTACACATTCAGACTGTCTCTGAACCTAAGTTGTAGAAGGGAGGAGGCAAACAGACAGTAGAAGTGCTGAGCACCACTTTAGACACATTCTACAATATATGTACCAACAAGGCAGGTTGTAATTTTATTTTGCAGCTGTTAAGGATGTGAACAAATCTTCTGAAGTCTGGTTCATTACGCATTTATAGCTTCAGGGCTCTCTGTTCTGTATAAGTGTGCTTACTTGTGTACAAGAAGAAAATTGAAAGAGCTGTTTATGTCACTAAAACCAAAACGTGTTGTCCTTGACAAGTGAAAGTATATTTTCTCTTACAGTTTGCCAAATTGCATAGCTACTGCTGTTTTGTGTCAAGTTATCTGACTGTGCTTTAATTCCCTGTACTGTATCTCGTTTATCTTCCTGGCATTTACAATTTTATTAGTATTTGCACAAATGAACACTGTCTTGCAGAAATGGTCTCTATGGAATGTATGTACTACTTTTGTTTTTCTTGGTAAACTATAAGGATTGGCAATTGAGGTGACTAATGTGTTAAATCCTTACATTTCAGCTGTAATTAGATTACACAGGGAAATATATGTACTGGTAATTGCTCTCCTGTTCTTAACTTCAAGGAATAATATTATAAACATATCTATATTTATTTTAAGATCATCTGAAAGGTTTGGGGGTTTTTTGATGGATATATCAAACTCTAGATTTGCTAAAAAACATTATTTTGATAATTGTCCATATATGTGAACAGGAATTTCTGCCTGTCTGTGAAAAGTATTTGTGAACAGAAAATAATTCTTGAATCTTAATGTTAGCAGCAAGGATCACTATATTAGCTAGAGGCCATAACCATAATAGATGAGGAACTCAGCTTTGCATGTTCTAGGTAAATAAACAATAGAAATACATTTACATAACCTATACACCAATGAAACTGAAGAGTAATACTCTATTAACACCCTTACTGCTGTGTTTTTACAAGAAATCAATAATAGTATTTGAAGACTTGGAAAACTAAGGTCATGAGTGCCAAAAAAAAGTTAATTACCCCTGCAACAACAGCCATTTTACCTTGCTTCTGTATAACTGAAAACTCCCCTGTTCTTCTCTACTCCTTCTCTGATAGCTTCTGGCCAGAATTTTTGGCTCTGTTTCCTCTGTCTCTTACTCCTATTTCCCCTGAAGCAGCTGATATTCCTCCAGTCCTTTTGCAAGCCCCTACCCATCTTATTAATAGCAATTATTCCAGTATGTTATCTTCAGATTTCTTTCTCAGCTTTCCTCATGATCAGCTTTCCCTTGTCCTCCACATTTCAAATTGCTTCAAATTGTTAAAATTGTTTAGTTATCCTACTGTTTTCTACCAGGGCATTTGTTACTTTTATGCCAGTTCTTGTTAGCTGTTCTCTGCTATTCTGAGTTACATTCATGGTCCTCCCAGCTGTAAAATAAATGGCCAGAAGAGTGAATGTGGCAAATTTATAACATTCCACATCAAACCAAACTTTTTTTTCCTTATTGTAAAGCCTAATCCAAGATTTTTTTGTAATTGTTATGAGATAAATAAAAGCTCAATAACTGAGTACAGAACATATCTAAGCAACCTTTCCAGTGAACACTTGATCATTCTGAAGTCATTTGCAATTTTGGACTCATTTGCCATTACCTTTAAAAATAAAACTAAATAATCTAGAAAAATTAAAATTAATGTAGAAAAATTAAATGTAAACAATTATTTTTTCAGTTAACCCCCTACATTTTTGGCTGGATTTGCAAACAAACTAGAAAAGCAAAGGAGGAAGATTTGTTTATCAACAATATTTCCTCTGACCTATGCTCTCAGCTGACATTAGAGTCTAGGAAGCTGTGTACGCTTGAAGTATTTACAGTTGAAGTTATACTGCCTTCAGATTAATTTCTCACTATAATGAAAGACACTTTGCTTTAGAACTTAAATCTTCCACTTCTGAGGCAGAACTGATCATAATCATGGTATCAACAAGTATTTCAGAAATTTATACTAAATGTAGCACTTCAATAAGAAGGAAAGACATAAAAATAAATAAATAAAAAATTTAAGGTAACACCTTGTATGTCTTTCCCCACTATAGCTCCTAAAAGGTTTTAAGTTTAACACATGATACCTGTTAAATGGTTTGAAAAGTGAACCAAAACCAACTTTGAGTCAAAGTATTACAGTGACTATCAGTTTTGAACCATCAAATTTTTAAACATTTCTGCAACAAAATTATTATCAGTTTCACTTAAACCACAGTTACTCACAGAGTGATTAAAAGGGACAAAGCTGTTGAAGTCTTTGTTCACTTACGAACTCCAACTTGCTATATAATAGACCTGTTTACATACTAAATTTGCAACCTATGTTGGGTCAAATAAAAATGGCACCCTTTCTCATATATTTAATCTAGTCTGGAAGAGCTATCAAAACAGAGCAACACCACACAGAATCAAGGTTCCATGGCCACCAATAACAGTGTGGGGCTCAATACAGATATGCCTGTTACACATGGTATCCTGGTATATATACTAATGACTTCTTACTTGCTTTAGGTATTTATTAGTCTTTCATTATGAAGAACTTTACAAGCCAGTAAACTCAAGTTTCTGTGGATTCAATGCGTAATGAACCTTCTACAATGTGAAAGATTAAGATAAATTGAAATTCATCTGAAGGAATCTCCTATGTTTTTGCTATACCATGTCAGTATCTGCCACTTCACTTGAAAAATCAAATATTTGGTGTTTCTTGATTTTTTTGAGAAACTGAGAGTTTCAGAAATCAGCACAGATAATATCAGCAGGTAAGATGTTTGTGGGCATGACCAGTTTGGTAGACTTTGGTCTTTTTGCCTCTGCATAATTTATTATACTTGGATTGTAATTTCAAAATAAGAGGGATAAGAAAGAATATCCTTATATAGAAGAATAATTGGTGAAAAGATAGGATGGAAAGGTGTGTAGGGAAGTCACAGTGGAGTTCTGTAGGAATACATGTGGGGACTTTGTTTTGTTGCAATATAAGTGTGGAAGGCCCTTTTTGCAAGATTATTTCAAGGAATTTTAGGGTTTACTTCATTTAGGAAGTCTCTCCTGCCTAGAAGAGGCACCTTTCCCAGAGACAGTTAAATGATTTTCTGCCACTGCAATCCAGAGCTCTCCCTGCTATGGGAAGAAGATAAGCTCCTGCAGACATGTCTGAAGGCCCCCACACAGCAGGGGTGGCCAGGACTATATAAGCCTGGAGAATAGAGTCATGTCTTTTCCTCAAGGCCTTTTGTTTGTAACCGGTTTAATGTTCTCTAGTGTTCTCACCTCCAGAAAGAAATGTTCCTAAATCCTTTCACTCCTGGTGTTTTTTGGGGATGCCTGTGTTCTCTCTCCTTAACAGGAAGAAGTGAAACCCCAGGACCTTATCTGCGGCTATTCCAGTGCTTGGGGGATTTCCAGTTTTCTGGTCCTATAACTGGTGGAGTTTTGATGCCGTTAGAAATACGAGTAACATTTGTCTTTAAACGTGGTCTTGGAGTTTGCAAGAATTAATGCCGCTTAAGGTTTGAGAGGGGTGGGGATGTTGTTTGGTTGTTTTTTGTTGCTGTTGTNTGCCCTGCCCGGCATGGGGCGACCCCTGCCCGGCACGGGCGAGGCGGGCGATGCCCTCTGTCCCGCAGCGCCCCTAGCCAGGTACGAGCCCCACGGTCCCGGCCCAGGGGAGGGCAGTCCCGCCGCCCCGCGGCTTGGGAGGCTGTTTGTGGTTTAGGGCCTTCTAGCATTGAGTTACAACGAACGATTTGCTTGTTTATACAAAGAATTAGCTTCCCCCCTCCCACCCCGCCTCCTCCTCCTCTTCCTCCTCCTCCTGTATGCCTGTGCCCTGAGTCGACTTGAGCTGTTTCCCATAAGTAAAGCGGAGCTGGGGAGTGGTCTGGTGGCTGCTTTCTGTTCGTCACTGTCATTAATCTTCCCTCCCCTCCAGGCTGGTTGACTGGCGCAGGGATAACAGGGGCTTTGCAGTTCCGTGTCAGACGGTCGCACTTGATGTCAGGAGGCAGGTGCGGTCGTGTGTACTCAGGGAGTTCGTAAGGCAAAAACTGCCGTGTATAAAAGGGTTTATGGTTTGTTGGCGTGTGAGGAGCCACGTCCATGCTCATGTGCCTACTTTTCATGGAGTCTCTGTTAATATGAATTG
>VYZS01017114.1:0-15068 GCA_013400695.1 Neodrepanis coruscans
GAACACACCCATAAGACAAGCATAACCTTTAAGGTAACCTTTAGGGCTGTGGGATTTGGGATATCACAGCAGAGGGGGAGATAAATACTTATGGTGCTCTTGGGTGCAGCAGTGTGGCTGAAACCTCCCGATGGAAGGAGAAGATGAAGCTGTTCCCTCTCTGTGCCATAGTCGTGGAGCCATGTTTTAAATAGCATCTCCAAGCTGATGACATTGTCCTCCACGGTTTGCACATCGATGTCCATTCCCAGGATTGCAAGGTCTGCAGGGAAAAAGGGTGAAAAAGCACAAATATTTTCAGCCATAGAGAAGAACATTCTCTTGCATTTTCCACTGCATTACACCTCCTTAGTCCCTCGAGTGCTGTCACGAAAGAAGGGCTTCAGAATCCATTACCATGCATATCACAGCACAGCACTGTGACTCCAGGGACATGGCTGGGAGATGAACTGCTCCATATGCCAACACCCTTCCCATCACTGGGGTGCAGAGACCGTCTAAGGCCATCTCCAGAGGATGCAAACCATTGCAGCACTGGCCTCAGAGGCTCCTCAGTTTTAGAGGATGTCCTCCCTTTCCCTGAGCAAGGGACACTGAACACATGATAAATCAAGAGAGGCTGCAGAACTGGGGAATTTGGTAGTAGTGATGGAAAAGTCCTACTCCTCATCCCATGAATTACTTTGTAGTACAGCCCCAAGGCTAAACTGCTGAATGTCAATTTGTGTTAAAGGAGCAGCTGGTCACAGACCTGAGAGGAACAGAAGCAACACTTGATTCGGACCTGGCCCACACAGAGGAGAGGTTTCAGCATATTACTGATCAGTGCTGCTTGGTAACAGGGTAGAACAGTCCCAGGGTAGAACATCCTTGCAGATCCACTGGAGGCAAAACTATCTACCACTGTTACGTTTAATTTCAAACAAACCAAATTCATAAAATTTAGAGACTTGTTAAATTGAAACTAAAAGGAGAAGGTAAAAATGTTTGCAATGACATAGCAAGTATTTAAGCTCCCATATCAAAGATGCAGACAAATGTTTGTGGGCAAGCACGGAGAAATGTAGGCTGGAGCAGGGTTAGAAAGGGTACCCTAACCCTAACCCTAAACAAGATAAACCCTTGGAAAAAAAAAAAACTAAACCAAACCCACCCCCAATAATACCTCATAGGTAGAATCCAAATGAGAAGCTAGCTTATAGTCCAGCAGATTAAAAAAAAAAAAAAAAGAGAAAGAAAGTGATAGACAGAGAGAGAAAAAGAAAGAAATGGAAAAATAGAGAAAGAAAGAAAGAAAAAGAGAGAGAGAAAGAGAGGAAAGAAAGAAAGAAAGAAAGAAAGGAAAGAAAGAAAGAAAGAAAAAGAAAGAAAGAAAGAAAGAAAGAAAGAAAGAAAGAAAGAAAGAAAGAAAGAAAGAAAGAAAGAAAGAAAGAAAGAAAGAAAGAAAAAACGACGATTAATCAATTAATTTGCAAAATGCACAAGACATGCAATATACCCATTTGTAAACACAGAAGGTACAGTCAGTCTGGTAGCATTATTAACTTTACCATACAGCCAGGATGTGAAACACGTTTTCTGAGAAGATTAATAAATTTTAGAAATAGCCTTTTTTCCCCACCTGTGTTTACCAGGCCAGTGGGGGACTATTTACTATACATATGCTCCTCCACTAAAAAACCCAAACCCCTCCAGAAATTCATTCATTCCCCTCAACCTGGCAAATAACCCAGGCCTACTATAATGATTGCAATCCTTCAAATGCTCTGCAACTTGCCAGGGCCCTGTTGGGCAGCTCTGCTGTCACAACAGGACACAGTTCCCCACTGTCTGCACCTCCCAGCCTTGGGGAAGGCACTGGGATTGTGTGGGTTGTGCCTCCACAGCAAAGCAGCCTCGACTCCCACTCAGGATGGGGGGCCCTTCCCACTGTCCTTGCTACTGAGGCCTTTCCTTATTGACTGTTCTGACTGTCCTTGACTGCTGGGACACTTCATGCCTTATTTTTTTTCGTTCTTCACAAATATGTAGAGCAAAAACAAATTACTTCCCTAGTTTTGTAGCAGCTTTTAAAAATGTATTTTAACACTGCCACTGTGCCTTACCCCACTCTTCTCTGGTGCTTGTTGGAACACGAGTTTCTCCCTCATGCAACAAGGAGCTGCAGGATACTGAGCTGGAAGGCAATGTCCTGCTTCTGTGTGGGAGCTGCTCTTCATGACCTGAGCTGTTCCCACCATCAGTCCCTTGCCCTGGCACTGTGAGCCTTGCTCCCATCTCCCTGCACTGATGAATTTGGAGAGCAGACTGGTCTTCCTCTGGGAGTGATGCATGTCCCACGGATTTTAGACCTGGGTTTCTCTCAGGGATATGCACTGAAGATGGCATTAACAGTTCAGAAGACAAAGCACCAGGAAATCCATGCAATTGACTTTTACAGATAGTAACATACAGCTGACAAGGGGAATTATGTGTGTTTTGGGGCTGACAAATGCTTTAGTTCTTTCCTCAGCAAATATTTTCCAGGTTTTTTTACTTACTCTTCTGTAGAAGAGAAAGCCATACATCTGAAGCTGGCACATGTAATGGGAATAAAGAAATAATTGATCCAAGAAGTCCAATTGGCTGAGTAGCTGAGAAAAAACAAGGAGTTTAGTAAATTTGCTACTTATGTAATTATTAGGATGTGAACCAAAGGGAGTAAAGAATGGAAAGACACGGGAAAGAAAGCCATGTTCCTCACATGAATACACTGTATCAGCCATTGAGGATGATGAAGGAGAAGGCGGCCAAAAGGAGTGGGAGGCATTAAGACCCTCAAGTAACTTTTTGACAACTTTTTTTGATAGAAAAGGGCAGACTTCTGCCTCTTTGGATCCACCTTCTGGGACGTACTTGGCCCTACATAACAGAACTGTGGAACCAGAATTAAAGAGCCCCTGGCAAAGGGCTGGGGGGACTCCTCACATTCTTCATGGTGCTGCCATGGGGACACCCATCAGGATGTGTGGAGGTCATACCCCATCTCTCTCTGGAGTGCTCCATCTATTGTGCTGCCTTGTGTGAGTATATTGAGGAAAACCAGGAAACTGGGAAAATTTAGGTAAACTGAGGCACACTGAAAAAACTGCACATATTAAGTAAACTGAAGCATATTGAGGAAACTGAGGCACACTGGGGAAACTGAGGCACACTGGGGAAACTGAGGCACATTGAGGAAACTGAGGCATATTGGGGAAACTGAGGCACATTGGGGAAACTGAGGCATATTGGGGAACTGCATATTGGGGGAAATGGGGAAAATTGGAATGATTGAGGAGGCTTTGCAAATGGGGAAACGGGGGGAGGTCTCCTGATGTATTTGCTTTGCCATTTTTGCATATTTCTCTAAGTATTGCTTTAATAAAGCTTTATAGATACAGATATAAATACACAGATATAGGTATAGGCATAGAGATATAGATATAGATGATATAGATACAGATGATGATGATGATATAGATATAGATGATGATATAGATATAGATGATGATATATAGATATAGATACATTATTTCCCTTTTGCCGTGTGTTTGTGGGTTTGTGCAATTTTCATGAACCCTGAATAAAATAACCCTGTTACAGCACAATAAATGACACTCATTGCCCTCCATGCTTAGGAAAATCAGACTGGGATGTCAACATCTCCTGTGCAATGGGTCTCAAGCTTCCTTGAGAGCAGATACGTGGAGGCAAATGGTCAGCAATCTGCTGAGCCCATACAGAAAAATGTTCCCAGGGACTTGCAAAAGGTTTTTTCTGTTCATAAAAAGTTGTACTAGTGCTTTATCTTCAGTCCTTGTTTGTTGTTTTCTCCAAAGAGAACTAGCTGGGACTAGTATTTCCAACACATGCAAATATTGACCTTCCTTAGCAAATAGTCTGGCAATGCCCAGCTGCTTTCAGTGAGTGTAATGGGGTTGGGGCAAGGGAGAGACTAATAATTCTCAGGTTACCAATTAGAGGCCAGTCCATCCAAAGGCCAGGCATCCTGTCAGTAACTCCCACAGACAATTCCCACCACAAATGCTGTGTGGTTTGCTCTTCCTGGGGTTTAGATACATCACATCTCTGCTCCCTCTGCAGTCTGGCAAGCACTAATGCTTTATAATTAGAGAAACATTGCAGATTAAGCCTCTGCCCCACAGAGGAGCTCTGCAGTTTTAAAAAGCCTTGTCAAATGGTCTGTTTTTGTCTGGAAATGCACCTCCCAAGAAGCTGCTCTTGTGAAGAAAACAGCCAGTGTTTGTTACCCACGACTGTTCCACGCATGTTCAAAACTATTCTATGATTTGCCAACTGTAGGGTGTCAAAATATTGGAGTGTTTTCTTGCTGCACTAACCTGGTAATGAGCCTATGGAGGGGATATCCTGATCCTTACATTAAAAATGTAAGTAGGTCAAACAGCCATTAAACAAACCAATGGAAGAAATATCCTCAGCAGGATGAACTTGAATTAGGTGCTGCATTGTAATGTTTATTTTCTAGTTCAACACAGCAATAATCTTGCACTTCCTGCATGCTGGATCTTGCAACTACAATGTTCTTTACTGTCATTTTTTTTTTACAGTATAATGGATTTTTTTTTTTTTTTGCTCAGAAACAGAGGAAAGGAGCTCCAACAGGTAAAAAATTTTCTTCATAAACCAGCTGGGCTCCTTTTTCAAATTATTTGAACTATCCATTCCCTGGTGCTTCTCTTAGAGAGTTAAATACTTCACCTGAGTTTTCTACTCAGGTAGAAGTTTATTAGAATTTATTAGAATTTCATCATCTGAAATTTCAATGGCCTTTGTGTCCCCATGTATGTTTTCATTCCATTTACTGGGCAAAAGGGCTACACAACTCCACTTTTACAAATAATACAGTGGTGTTTTGTTTTCTCTAAAGCAGTCCTGTTACAGAGAGGAACAGAGCATCTCCTCCCCTGAGATGTCTAGTCCTCCAAAGCTTCCCTGCAAAGGTCTGTGCAGAACAAGCCTGATGCAAAGCCCTGACAACCACCCTCCTCACTGGAGAGAGAAGTCAGCATTTGCAGCCACCCAAAATAATGCCCACTCTCCATAGGGACAAGAGCAGTGGTTTCGAAGAATACCTCAGACTCAGAAGTGTAGGCAACAGTTCCTTCCACACTTTTGTAATGCCAACCTTGGTGCAGCTTTGGCATATTAAATAAATTCCAGGGTGAGGTCAGAGTGGCAGAACCTTGACCATCCTCCTCAGGACTCCGTGCTCCCAGTTAGTGGTGTCAGTGCACTCCCTTTCTCCAGCCAAGCAGCTTTACCTGCAGAGACTCTCCCAGAGCCCAGAATAACCAGCCATGGCTCACTGAGAGGATAGGAAGCTTTTAATTGGCAGTAATAGGGTTGATGTCCCTCTAAGTGATGGATTACAGGACTCAGCGTTTGGTTTGCCAATAGCTCAGTGGGATGCAGAGGCAAAAGAGAAAGCCATTGTCATCTATAACAGATGCACCAGTCAGTGCTGTGCTGCACATGAGGGANTTGGTTTGCCAATAGCTCAGTGGGATGCAGAGGCAAAAGAGAAAGCCATTGTCATCTATAACAGATGCACCAGTCAGTGCTGTGCTGCACATGAGGGAAAACCAGCCTAAACTCCTGCTATATAGCATTTTATCATTTTAGCAGCCTCAAGAAAGAGGAGAAATCACCGAGGGGATTTGAAAGTCAGGAAAGACAAAATGCAGACATGAAAGTCGCAGTTATAGAAACATTGCAACGATGTATTGATCTGCTGGAACTGGATTTGGGATTATCATTTTGCTACTTTATTTAGAGTCTGCTCAGCACTTTTTGCTTTGAAACAAAATGGGCAGTCTCCGAATTTCTGCTCATATTCCCACTGCTGAAAACCATCAGGTTAAGGAAGGAGCTCTTCAGAGATATGGCCAGGAGAAATCCAGGGTCTGGAGTATACTTACTCGCTCTTTCACTAACGAAGCATGTGGCCAGGAGTGCAAGGGACAGGACAGAAGGGAACCTGCAGTCCACCTAAACATTCCCAATCCCTACAGTGACAATTGCTACAGTAACCAGAAAAGAAGACAGACAGATAGAGACAAGTAAGGCAACCATATCCAACCCTTTCCATTCAGGGAAAACAATACTGTCATTGCTAGTAACAGTCTTACACTGACTTCAGAAGGCATCAGGACTCAAGTTTTTAAGCTCCTTGTCAACACACTGTGAGAACTTGCTGTGTGAACCAGAGCTTGGAACCACGTGTTTAGGTGTCCACAGGGAAGACCTCAAAAAGGAGACCTGTTGTGCAAAGTGGAGGCTGCAGAGAACTCACTGATGTGCAACTACTGGTTACTGAACAAGTACAACCTTAACTGCTGGAGAAAAACTGCCCTAAGCATGGAGAGAAGAAGCAGCAGGTAGGCAAGAGCAGTATCAAGAGACAAATAACAAGCTAATCAAGTGGCTGAGTACCTGACTTGGTCAGTGAAAGTAACTCTTCCCAGCACTGTGCAAATGTAGTTCAGGAGAAAGGACTAAAGGAGACCCTTGAAACTGCAAATGGCCTGCCTGCCTCTCCTGCCCCCACTCCCATCTCTCTTTTTTCCCACTTCAAGAATTCAGGTTGCCATTGCCTGCACTGAGGACCTTTTGATCAGGCAGTCAATTGCCCAAGGTGATGTTCAGCAGCAGAGTATGTGTGTCAGTGTGTTACCCCCACAAACTCGACGCACTTTTCTCCTTAATCCCTCAGTGAAGCTGCAATGCACATGATGTAAACTTTAAGTAATATCTAGAGCTGAAGTAATGCATGGAGTCTATACACTCTTTCTCCCAAATGTGCTAAAGCCCCAGAGAAGTGCTGTGGTACAAACTTCCTGCTGTTCCTCCAGGCACAGCAGTTCTCACTTACCTAAGTGACATTAAATGGCACAAAGGGAAGTGAAGGGTAACAAAAAACCCACAAGAATTCATGGCTGTCCTGCTGCCCAAACCTCCCTGAGCACCGTGTCTGCCTTGCACTCACCACTGCTGGGCTCTTCTGCTGGCACACACTGCTCTATACCCTCGGGCTCCAGGAAGTCTCTCTTCAAAACCTCAATGACTTGTATTCTTCGCAGACTCACAAGGTCTACATCTTGTAACTTCTTTTCCATCTGCTTTACCATTTCTTTGCTGGACTGACTAGTGAAAACTGTGATCTGAAACACAAATCAGAGTGTGCTTTACCCTAGTCCTCTCTCAGTAGGTGATGATGCCTGGTCTGTTTGAATAGCACTGGTTCCACTACGGAGGGAGGAGAAATCTTACTCAAATATTTCATCTATTCAAAAGAAGATTTAAAAGCATTTTTTTGAGTTTTGTCTTACATTTAAGCCAATATGAAATGGATTGAGAGTCACTGGAGGAACACCTACAGGTTCTGTGCCACTGTTGGAAGATGGAACAATTCACAGGTGTCTTGTGCTCACTGCTTTGCACATATGGTCAGTGAGTCTGTGTGTGTAAGGTGGGACTTGCCTCCTCCCACTAACTGTGTCAATTACAGTCCAAATAGACTAAATTTGGACTTCTCACTTGAAAGCTGAATGGGAATTTTTTTTTTTAAGTATACACTCTATCTTAAAGGTATCTCTTAAGAGAGCAGCACTAAGAGTGGTTTTCACTGCCCACTTTTGGTGTAATACTAAGTGACTGCAAATAGTTTTTAGAACAGTTTCTAGAAACCTGTCAGGTATGTTTGACACCAGCTTCCTGGGTGAGGGTTCTCTTCTGTGTGCCTGTGTGGGTGAGGATCTCAGTGCAGCAGCTGGAGAACAGCTCAGGTGGGAGGTCTGTGTGTCTGTGATTGTGAGTAAAAGGTCAGAACAGACCAGATGGTGAAGGGTTGACATGGCCTGGGAGCAACGGGGGGCTCCAAGGGTGAGACCATGGGAGGAGCTGGCTGTTGGAAGGACAAGGAGAGCCCTGGACAGGTCTCTGTGTGTCTGTGTGTGGAAACATGATGGTTTGTGCCAGCAACTGGAGCCCTGGGGACTCCTATGTCCAGATGCCAGAACCTAGGGGGACTGGAATCCAGGAGCAGGTACTTGATAGACTGAGTGTCTTGAGACCAGCTGCTGGAGTGATCCACATTGTGTGGAGATAGACATGTGTCTACACACACATTTATATGTATATTTATTTACGTATTCCTGGAGATGAATTTCCATCCTACTCAGCCAGAGAGGAGAGCAGGCTGGGGCTGTTGGTGCAGTCTGTGATCTGTGTGGCCAGCCATGCCCTGTACATATGTGTTACATGTGTGTTCTGTGTGCATTTGCCTGCTGGGAATATGAGCTAAGCCTCACAATCGGCTGGGTCTGAGGACACAGAGCTGTGGCAGCCTTGCTGATGCCAGATCCCTGACAAAGTAAACCTCTCCAACCAAACTCCTCCCTAGTGTTTGCCTCTGAGTTACTGGGAAAAAAGAAATTATCATGGCCACCTTTTAGGAACTAACAAAAATTGCTTACAGGGACTGTAACTGGGGGTAGCTGAACTGTCTAAAAGGTATAATTTTATCTTTTCCAGAACTGTAGAAAGAGCATGTGCTACTGATGCACCTTTATTTCATCAAACCCATGGCTGCATTACATCTGTAGCCTGTCCCCTCCAATTTAGCCCTTTCACAACCTGAGTCAGGCTAGCACAAGCTGGTCAGAGATCAGGGGAGCTATTTTTACAACAATACGAAAGCTGAGGTAGCTACTGTGACTTCCCTTTGTATTACCACAGTTTCTAGATATAACCCTTTAATGTCATTATACTTCCTAATGTGACAAAAAATGGGCTACTGGTGACTTGAAAAATGCTTTTCATCCTACTGCAGGTTGGCCACACTTCCTGCCCTGTAGCTGCTGCCAAGATTTAGTTTTGCTGATGCTGGTGGCTTTTCCCCTCCAAAGTAAGGATCCCAAAAGAATAAGTAATTCTTTCTTCTTTTAACTACTATTTGGGTTTTAAATGATTGCAGGTTGTAACAAAGTCTGCCTCTTATGCTTACTGGTCAGCTGGGAATATTCTTGAGTCTTTGTGTTCTAACTGTTAGGAAAATGCACGTTTGTCTAAAGGTTACAGGAACAGAAAAGGTGACTTGTGGGAGATGCCAAGTGTTCAGGCACCACATGTGGTCTGCCTGATATAGTTGGATTTAATAGAGTAAATGCCTGCTTTAACTGGCTTAAGTTATCCAGGCTTTCCTTCCAAGAAGGAAGTGTAAAAAGTCCACATTTTTTATTTCTTCAAAACATTCTGTATCCAAGGAAAAACAATATCATCTGAGAAAAGAAAACAGAAATAAAAATTCAACTCACTCTGCATAAAAGAAATGTTTGTGATGAAAAAAAAAAAAGCAATTATTTGAGTAACTGAAGCAGAAAGCTGCCTTTTTTAGAAACATGGCCTTCTGCCTCTCTGTGCTCACAGCCTGTCATTGTAGCATGTCTTACATCCTCTTGCAAAGGTAAGTACAATATACTTGCATAATCTAGAGGAACAAGGATTGCTTAGTGGAGTATAAACTCCCTATGCTCATGAATAACTTAATTTTGAATGTAGTTTCTTCAACTGTACTAAAAGACATTCTGGATTTTGTTGTGTGTCAAAGAAGATTTTGTCTCCAAAGTGTACTCAGTCTGTTCCAACCCCCAGCTTTACAGTTAAAGCACAAATCACACTTGAAATGGTCAGGAAAAACACCTCAAGGCCCTAAGAAAACACAAAAAAGCAGAAAATCAGGAGAAAGGCTTCCTGGATAGACACTAGAAGTGAGTCCCAGTTAATGCTGGGAGAGTCTGCCTGATCACAGCACAACTCTGTGTGACTCAGGAAGGCTTTAAGGACCTAAACAAAGTTGAATGTCTCCTGAAATTTCACTCATGGGAGTCTCCATTTCTTTTTATGACTGACACAGCTCCAAAGCCAAGTGGACCCTAAGCCTGTGAAGTCTGAAATGAATGACTGCTTGGAGCTTATTTCCTGCTGTCCACAGGAGAACACCACTTCTTTATGAGACTTTTCCACATCTAACTCCCTGTTCTTTCACATCAGTTGATGCTGCTTAAAAAAATACTTCTGCCTGTGACCCTTGCACTGCTTTCTACATTTGCACATCTGTTCTCATGTGTTATTAGCAGCTGAGACCACAGCCACCAAAACCTGTTAGATCCTGTTCTAGGACTGCTGTACATACAGTTTTCCTTAGATATGTCACTTTTGGCAGGAATCTGTCCAGAGACATTTGAGGACTGATATTTCCATCCAGGATTTCTGGACAGTGGGTCTCTGAAACAGCCAGACTGCTGAAAAAATAAAATGTTCTGGCATGTTCACTGTACACGAGCTATACATTTATAAAGCATGACTGATGAAACAGAATGGCTCCCACTACCTTCCCAACATTTTCTTACCTCAACAGAACTGTTTGTTGAGCCTCCTGCTGCTGCATGTCTGCTGTACTGCTTGAATTGCTGCAATCCATCCTGCACAGCTTGTACCACTCCATTCCCACCCTGTGGGAAGCAGCCCTCTGCTGGGAGCGAACGGAGCTCCGAAATGCAGGCTTGGATTCGGGCAAAGTTTTCTTTCACTTGCTGCAAAACAGTGTTCAATGATCATGAAAGACTGTTAAATAAAGAACATGAAATATCTTTCCATAATATGGAAGAAGGTTTTTTGAATTCACAGCACTGAGCTCAGCCTGGGGGCAGGAGCCAAGTCATAAAGCAGTGAACAGTGACAAGGATCCAACCCAGCTGGTTGTTGGGCCAGTAACCACACACACAGTCACCCCTCGAGTTTCCAGCTGTCTCTTTCTTACATTAGGAAAAATATTTTCACATAAAAAGTGATTGGCCATTGGAATGGGCTGCCCAGGGAGGTGGTGGAGTCACTGTCCCCTGTAAGTGTTTAAAAGAAGTCTGGATGCAGCACTCAGTGCCTTAGTTTAGTTGTTTACCAGCTACAAGACTGAGATGCTTCTATACAGAGAAAGAGAGGATAAAATACAAGCAGGTTCTTGAGTCTAGAGAAAAGAATAAATATATTAACAAATCCCTGGAAGCTAAAGCAAATAAATTCAAATTAGAAACCAGGTGCAAGTTTCACAATGACAATGATTAACCACTGGAAGAAATTATCAAGAGAAGTACTTGATTATCTACCTTGTAACATCTTCAGATCCAAACTAGGGGCTTTCTGGAAGAAGTGCTTTAACAATATATGGGTACATTAGTGAAATATAATAGCCTGTAATATGAAGAAAGCCAAACACTGATCCAAGGGTTCCTCTGTTTTTAAAACCTGTGACTATCAAAATGAGGAACTGTTGTTTAAATAAAAAAGACAGCTGATCATGAGCAGCAGAGTCACAATACTTGTAAGTAGAGGGATTGTGTCAAAGGTCAGACGTTCTCTGGTGAGTCATGATTACCAGATGAGATCAGAGGCTGCAGACAGCCAGCACATGCTGGACCAGTGTCAGGACATACCTAACAAATATAAAAGTAGGTATTTGGCCCCAAACACTTACAAGCTAATTTGGACATAATGCAAACTCACAGAGAGCAGGCCTGGAACCAGCTGTAAAACAGAGCACTGAGACCATCCTGAAATGACAGAATGAATTACACATAAATTCATCTTAGGAAGCAAGACAAGTGTCTGCTCCTAAAGTCCCTTATCAGGGTGATCTCATGATATCTTCAGGAAATGTTTCTTTGATATTCCCCTAGTTGTCCTTGTCACATCATCTATAACCTGCTCTACAAAATAAAGCAAGTGTGCATGGTACTTGTTTGCCAGCTGAGGTTAAACTATAACACATCATTAGCCACAGTCATCTTGAAGAGCATATTTCTTAAATTTGACAAAGTATTTTAACTGCAGCTTTTCCTTTAAATATCTGGAACCTCTCCCACAGTAGTAGGATTTGTTCATTGTCCAAATTATTACAGTCAAGCTGTGTTTGATAACTCTGATAGAGAAGCAGTACAGATAGTGCAGAAAGTAGCATATGAAAGCTGCAAAAGATGTTTTAGAAGGGAACAGCACAAAACCTAATTTATGCATGTGAGCAGCTTCACAGATCAAAAATGTGACACTCCTTTTAAACTTCATTCTGTCATAAAATTCTGTGAAACTATCCTTTATGAGAATGACTCATTTTTAAATACAAATATGCAGTAAATCATAACTTTGCCAACAGCATCAATGCACTGCATTCCTGTTTGTGTGGTCCCCGGTGTTGGCCGTACCGTGAAGGGCAGCAGACACTCCTGCTGGGCCTGCACCACGTAGAGGCTCAGCAGGGGCACACGGCAGGGCCCTGCAAGGCCACACACCAAGCACAGCGTGTTCTCCAGAGCCTCGGAGAGCACAGAGCACGTATTGGCCCAAGAAGGAGAAGTGAAATCCACGATGAGAATCCGCGATGGCTGCTGGCAGTGGGCTTTGGCAGCAGGAAAGGTTCTCCGTGTTTCTGAGATTAATCTTCTGGAATTCATGGCTTCCAAACACAGGTGTTACCTGTCCAGTTATTCATCTGCATCTGAGTGGGAGAAATAAACAAATAACAGCAATGAGTGAGACCCTCCCTTTCCCATTCACTTGAAAGCAACCTGAGGCACAGTGGACAGAGGGGGGTCTTGTTGCAAGGCCCTGGGAGACTGTGGATCCCTTCAGCACACAAACAGGGTCTGTGGTCAGGACCCATTTCTCCTCCCACCTCTTCTTGTCCATTTCCTTTCAAATATCCCCACTTTCATCAAGCAGCAACATTACCTATCTCTGCATGCAAAAGACTCAGATGGTGCCCTGGGAGACCCCCCCACAATCTTTCAGAAGGCGTGAAACAGTCAGCAGACAAGCAGAAAGGAGCAAACAAGAGTGTGCTGTCAGGTCTTGTGTCTTTCTGTGCCTCATGTGTACAAAGTGAAGGAAAACACTCATTCCTTAGCCCTGACTGAACACCTTGTAGTTTGTTTCAAAGGTTTAGAGGCAAAGGATTGAGATGTTCTCATCCACAGACCTGGAATATGATGTTTATTCCCCCCCATCTCCCTTCAATACTTTCATCTTAAGCACAAGAGCCTTTTCCTTTTAATTTCTTTTTCTCTGTGAACAAAGAGCCTTCATAAAATCTTCCCTTCACTAAATCTGAACAAAACCCTCAGTGCTCATTCTAAGGATATAGAAAATGCTCCAAAAACGTGTCTTGATAATAACAGTAGTATGTAACCATGCAAGCCCACTTGTGTCCAGAGAAGTGTTGTTATACTTGCACATACCTTCTCAACATGAACTAGAATAAATTCTTTCTTCCTACAACTATGTCAGCTCCCAGCAGAACTAGTAAAGGTTTGAAGCATTCTCTACACTGGCTGTGGTCAGAATCCAGGCCTCTAAGCAAGCCTGTCATTGGTGTGGTATGTTCAGCTCAGACAAACAGACCTTTTATGTTCACAAAGGAGAGGGGATACTGTATTTCCTACAGCCTCCAGCACTTTGGGATAAGAATTTCTGTGAGTCTTGAAAGAAGCAAGAAATGCAGTTCTATTTGGCTGAAGTACCTTCAGAAAAACCTCTCAATTTCCAGGATGCTTGTCAGTGAAGGCAAAACAAGAGTGATCACAGCTTGAGTTCTAAAACTGAGCTGGTGAAAATGTTATATATATTGATCTAGATCATGGCAGACATGTGTAGGTATCTTGCTTTGACTAGTCCTCTGATATAATTTAATTGTCACATGAAAACCTGTCAGATACCATTTTAAGTGGTGTCTCTTCTGGAGCTTTACAATTTGTAGGAGAGTTTACTAAATTACATCACTGAATCTGGGAAAATACTTGTCTGTCTGAATTTTTTGTGATGAGGCTCCAAACTACTGAGGTCTGCAAACCCCCAGTGCTTTCTCAAACAAGGTAACAAAACCCATTCAGCAATTAGACATCTGCAAGAGCTGGGTCTTTGATTTGCACTGGGTTTAGAGAGAAAAATGAGCCTTGATGCTGACAGAGTTTGATGTAGACAGAGTTTTCCTAAACTTGAATGAGTTCTCTCATTCTTGGCACAGGATTATGCTTATTGTAAACTGCTTTTGTAAAATAGATCCTCCATCAGCTATACTCTTTGCCAGCTGAGTGAATTTCATTTCTTCATAATTCTGGTATCTTACTTAATCTTTGCTTAGCAATATTAATATGATTTATATGCAGCTCTCTGTACAATATTCGACGTACAGTGTCAACTGCCCACCTCTCCCACAGCCTCCTCCACTCACCCTTGGCTCTGGTGAGGTTGGGTAACCAAAGAATTCTGTGTAACAGTCTAACTGGTGGCTGTGGTAAAATGGCATTTTCATTTAAGCACTAAATGAACTGACAGAGGGTCCATCCTAAGGGATTACACCACAATTCAATGTGCACAAGTGAAAACTCTCAGTTCTGGCAGCTGATATGACATTAAGTTATTGCTCAATAAAACAGAACTTACCAGCTGTCAGAGCTAATGGTGACGTGCATTTTGCTCAATGCAAGAAGACACAAATTCTTCAGAACTAGAAAGACAGGGACAGACAGAAAACTTTATCATATTGAGTGACTTGTGACTGCTGAGGACATTCTGCACTTGCACATCATCCTGAAGTCTTAATTTGTTCCAGTTATACAAAACCAGCAAATAATACCCAAATCTAAAAAAGTGTAACACCAAAGCCACTAGTTAAAGAGTATTAATTATAGCTGGTTTAAAAATACACCATTTTCTGAGTAAGCTTCAAGACCCTGTGAAACATGAATATTCTCATGTGGAAAACAGACCAAGCTGCATAAATAAGTGGCTTTACAATGGGATAAAGCAGCAAGCCCTGGAGAAGCCTGAGACATGGAGTGGCTGTGCAGTGGGGATGGCCTCTCATGTGTATCTTTTTGTACACCCGGCCTAGAAAGGAAGGTACTTATTTAAGAAGGTGGGGATGAGCAGAAGAATAAAAACCAAACAAAAGCAAA